>CM034055.1:1745319-2004834 GCA_019804595.1 Bruguiera parviflora
ACCCCCTCCCCCGGCCCCCACCCCGCCCACCCTACGCTATAGCCTACCTTTGTAGGGTGAGAAACAAGAGGCTCGTTGCACTCTTGGACAAAGGCACGCCGCAGGTGGGTCTACAAAGTCAATAACAGGGGCGATGATGGCTTATAATGTAACTGCCCCCCCCCCCCTCTGGTTTGCGCCACCTTCCAAAGCCGGTGGTTGAACTCGACCTTTGCTTTCATTTTTTGATCATCATAAACATGAAGCTCACATTGACGGTGGCCAATCCACTGGACATAAATATGAATTAAGACGTGTGAAGCCACCACGTTTCTTCGTCCGTTCCACAGCCCCAAAGTTAGCGTCAAGAATAAACGCTGTTTTGTCTACTGTTTCTTTTATAGTCAAACGCGTCATTTCTTGAAAAACCATATCAACTTTGTGACACTATATGTCTTCATTGGCCCGACTCACATTTATTGAAAAATTAAAATAATTGGAAATAGGATAATTTGAAAGCTAAATAACATGAACCATAATGTCTTGAATTCAGTACCCACAAAACCCAAATTTTAATATGTTAAAAACTTCATTAACCTTATTTTTTGGTACATCAAAACTCGTTCAACATGAGACTAGATTTTATTCGAAACTCACAGCTCTGGTCACGTTATTAGTCTATCTAGCGCAGCTTGAGAATCTGCTAGAGTCCATATAACTGTTGTTATTCAGGGACGAAAGGGTCTCGATCGCATGCAGTTATGGCGATTTTTGCAATACGCGGAACACCAACATATGCACACTATGGATAGAAGTGCCAAAAATTAATACAACGCGCTTGTTATTAAAGACAGAGAAAAGAAAATAATTTCAAAGGAGATGAACTGTTAGCTTGGCTTCCAACCAGATCGTTATTCATTCGAGTAGGCAAAGCTTATGATTATTCTGCTAACTCCACGGTACCATCTTCAAATTTGACTTTGATTAATGTGGGCCTCCCGAGCTCCACAACCTCACCAAAGATTATGATGTCAAATCAAATTTTGATACCGAATTATAACCATTCTAAATCTGACTTGAACCAGAATTACCAACAAAAATAATAATAATAATAATAATAATAATAATAATAATCAAATTAAATTAAAACTAAATTGCTTAGTTGAAACCCCCTAACCAGCAATTTTAAAGTGAAAACTGAAACCAAAATCAAAACCTAACTCGGATAAGACTTAACCAATCTAGTTATAATTCAAATTTTAAATGCATCCGCATGCTCAAAATAATAATGAATGAACTTAATTGGAATTTACCCTTTGTGTAAGCCACCGCACCCCTAATGTTTCATTTTTCACTCAAAATTTCAATTAAAATTAAAAATATATAATTTTCTGTCAGTTTATGTTAATTTTGTCCGCTTTCTTCTTCTTTTTTCTTGCCTTTCCTTTTTGTTTGCCCTCTTTCCCGGTTACTTCTCATCTCTCACTTGTCCCAATGAGCATGGCAAAAATTACGGGTAATGTCGTGTACCTTTTTTCGGACAAAGAGGAGAATGTGGTGGCTTATTGGGGGATAATAGTGGGGCCGAGGGAACCGTGGGGACCACCTCTTCTAATCGTGGAAGTCTAATCATATCCGTTATAATGGTGGGGTCACTTGGAACCCTGATATGCTCTCCACCCACGAGGCATTGCCGTTGGCATTTGCATTGCATTATGCTAAAAATCCTTTGCCTCCCCGCCACCCCAATTGATTATGTGATGTTCATGTTAGCTTTATTGGTTATTGCACATCGACTGGTTCACGTGACAAGTTATACACCTTACTAGGCACATTTAAGGAGGTACAAATCTGATTCATTTTTCTCCCACTCAACTTTTCAAAGGTTTTTGCTGAACCCATCATTCTATTTGACCTAAACTTCATGTAGCAGGCCTCTTGGGAGGCATTTCGGGGATAAAGACACTTAGACTTTCAACTTCAAGATTACACATTCTACTACTAAAAAAAAAAAAAAAAAATTCAAGACACATGTTTGAAGTTCACAATTTGAGAGAATTCGAGAAAGATGGGGTTCAAATCTCTAGTCTCCCAAGGACTTTATTGCCTGCCAGACACATGTTTCAAATTGAATTACGCCAGTAGTAACTATAGTCCATGTAAGTTGTGCGGAAGGGCATTCAGATTTAAGGTTTTTAAAAAGGAAACACATCTCAAGAGAAGGCCCCGAGAGTGGTAACCTGATGATTGACAACCGATCCTTTTGTAAAGAATTTAAGTTTGTTATTGCCAATACTCTCGCGTTCTCATGGTAGAGTTCAGTGAACAGCATAATATGAATAATCCTACTACTCTTCAGAAAAAAGAGAGAGAGAGAGAGAGAGACTGCTAGGCTTAAACATGGCCGAGGGAGGGCTCTTTCTTTCCTAAACCCAAGCCCAGCATTGTGTCGGAAAATGGGTCGCGTGTTACAACTGAATCTAAATCCAATTGATACCAGAATATGGATTAGAACATACTGGGCTGAAATTTTAGACATGTTCGAGAGAAGAATCTAGAAGGAAAGTTGAGTCTTTTTTTTTTTTTAATTAAATGTTATAAGAACTGAAGACCTTAAATTTGAAATTAAGAGTTTAAAAAAAAAAAAAAAAGGTAAGTCTTAAACTGAGGCAGCATATCAATGGGCTTAACAACTACTAAGGTTAAAGGGGTTTGGACCACAAAAGTCTCCGTCCAAGCTCACAAAGACAGCCGTGTGACGGCTGTACCAGGCAAGAGGGCGTCAGAGCCACGAACAAGTCTAGAGGAAACGGAGCTCCCCTCCTCGTGAGCTTTTGCAAATTAGAAATTCATTGCACGGGGAAGTCAGAATGAAGCCACTAAAACTCCCAATTTACTGGTCTTTTCTTTTCCTCTCTTTTTTCCAATCATCACATTGATGGGCCGTTCGGAGCATGAGAGATTTGATTTTTTTTTTTTTTTTTTTGGATCGGTAGAGGTTTGATTTCTGTTAGTTTTAGAAATGTGTGTGGAAACCTGAGATTACAGTATTTGAAATGAGTATCGGAATCTGACACATTGAGTCTAGTGGGAAATCAAAAAACTTAGATTCTTGACTTTTTCAATTATTGTAGATGTCATAAATACTCTTGTGACGTTAAAGTTTAAATATCAATATTTATATTTTTAGTTTGATCTATTAAAATGAATCCTATTGTATTAATGTGCAATATTAAAATAAACATATTTAAGATGTAAATTCGTCATAAATTAAAATTAACGTTTTCATTTAGTCATAATTACACGTTATCACTTCTTTCACGATAAGATGAGATTACAGAAAATATGCGAGATGTATTTATAGTTTGAATTTGAGAATGTGGTCCTTCGTACAACACCTCAATGATTAAGAATTTAAATTTATTTTTACAGTGTTGATTTTTTTTTTTAATGTTGAGAAGAAAATATGAAATTTATGAAAAAAAAATTTAAAATTATTTTTATTATGTAGATTACAATCAGATGGGCTTCTTCGTGAAAAAACAAAAACAAAAACAAAAACAAAAAAAAAAAAAAAACAAAATGAGCAGGCTGATGCGTCAAAAATGGAAGCCAAGACTAAGAATTCTCCCTAAATCCATATGGTCAAAACGATATCTGCCTATGTTTTGTCCGTCGCCATGCGCATGGTATTACGTATAAAGTGCCATTTAGCAAAGTCGTTTTGGTCTCGCTCCCAAAAAAGCAAAAGTCGTTATCGTCACCGCAAGATCCAAAGGTTTTCGACTGGAATTTAGCAAAATTTGTCACTTGGGAGTGACATTTTTGCGTCAATTGTGTGGGTACAGCCAATTATGCGTAATTATGAAAAAAAAAAAAAAAGAAGAGAGAGAGAGAGAGAAGAATCATTTTTACTTAGAGATGATTCGAGTATATATATATATATATTATTTTTATTATTATTATTTTTTTGGTTCATGGGTTCTGAAAGGAATTCAAAGTCATAATTTTTGACACTTATGGGCCAACCGGCCTCCTTCGAGAACCACATCTTTTTATTGTTTGCCTTGGTAAGCAAGGCAGTGCAAGTGTAACTATTTGTCTTACTTATGGAAGCTTCTTCATTTTTTTTTTTTTATTAAGATTATAATTATGTTCAGCCGTCACAATTGAAGACAAATTATGCAAAAATTTGTATCTATTTTTCAGAATATTATGCAAAAAGTCACTATTGTTTTGAACCTCTTTTCTTCTTTTTTTTTTCTTTTTTTTTTTTGAATGAATATTTTGATTGGTATATATCTTATACCCTAAAATCTTTAATTAGTAAGGAAACTCATAGACATTGTGTGGTATATTTGGTTGATGCATTTATCAATATTAGACATTTTTAATACTCTCTGTCAAGAGCATAATTTGGACAAAATAGTAATAAGAGATGAATATTCATTTTTGCATTTTGCATTATCATTCATCTAAAAAAAATCGTTTGTTTTCACTAAAATATGTTTTTATACAATTACTTTTTTATATTTGACAAATTGAAAATATAAAATTAATAAAAAATAATTCTAAAATTAACCAAAAAAAAAAGTAGTAATTTTTTTCACCAAAAATAACTCACACCTCAAAATAAGCAAAAACCATCTTTCGCAAGCGGGCGTCGTGATGGGCAAGGAAGAGAAAGAGCACAAATTAAAAAGAAAATTAGCTGTTTTTGATTTATTTTTAATTTCGTCAATCATCAACAATTTTACTATTATTTCAACTTCACCACCGTAACGATAAGCTTTTACAATAAGTTTTTTTTTCTTAATGTTGTATTTTTATTTATAATAATAATTTACTTATATCAAAATTTTTAACTCTTTTATTCTATTTTTATTTTGTAACAACTAAAATAATATATATATATATATATAATACAACTAAATAATATAAATAAATTATTTTTCAACAAATAAACCATCCACCTAAAATTTCAAACTTTTCACAGCCGCCTGCCGTGCACGTCAAGTGTGGCATTCCTTTCTCGTCAAACTTTTTGGGTTATATATTTCTATTTAATTTACAAGAAAAAAAAAAGAAGAAGAAATCCTATATCCCTTCTTCTAGCTTTGCTTTAATATTTAATATACGTTAGTTGCATGTGTAGTTAACTCATTGATGAATAATTTTTCGATAACGGCTATATAAATATGTAATTTTCAATACGCAAATAGATGCAAAATAATTTTATATTACATAAATAATTTGTATACGATATAAAAATATTTTATATCATTTTTTATATATTTATGATATGTTGTATAAAATATTATTCATATAATATAAAAATATTTTGTATTTATGTTCGTTTGCTTCTGTAAAATTGAGTTTAATTGGCTTTGATCTCCTTTTTAATTATTTGAACCTTGATAAATAGGCAATATGGTATATCATTTACTTGGCAGCACATTAATTATTATGTTAAATTTTATGCTGTCATCTCTGTCTTGCATATTAACAAACTCATTTATTCAGAGAACACATAACAAGAAATCATTTCCTCATAAATTATACTCTTTTTTTTTTCTCTCTCTCTCTCTCTCATTTAACAGTTGGAATTTGGTATGTAAATGTGTGTACAATTTGGTCTAATCTATTCAATAAGTACAATTATCTCAAAGAGTGACTTGTGCCCTTGCATACATTTTAGTGATTAAAGTCTTAAGCCTTTTATTCTTAAATTATTGATTCTAATTATTTTTAAAAATATGATATATATATAATGTACAAAAATTAAAAAATATATATGTTTATTATATAATTCAGGTAACTGATAAACTTTTTAAATAAACTAATAAAAGATTGGCATGTTTTGGCTTGAATTCATCTTTTCTTTTCTTTTCTTTTCTTTTCTTTATTTTTTTTTTCGTTAATTACTTTCTAGAATTTTCATTTATCACATATTACTTTTCTTTTTCTTTTTCTTTTTCTTTTTTGTCAATTCAAGCACACGAAGGTCAGCCACGTTTTGGAAGTCGACAATCATTTCCTTTATCTCAATTGCGACTGGATTGTAGGCATCCTCACACACACACACACACACACACACACACACACACACACCTACTCGTTGCAAAGTCAAATAAATTACGAGTGTGATCCTATTTAACCTAGACATGTTTATTTACATAAACACATCCAATGCAACCATCGAAGTCATCGAAGAAGGTGAGAAAGGCAAACCCATCTGTTTAAGTTAGCATTTACTGTCGCACAACGTGAAACGTACGCACACACAAGCACATTCAATCTTTATCATGAGCGAGAAAATTAAAAAAAATTGTTAAGTTCAAGAAACCCAATCACTTAAATCAAAACATCCTCATTGTTTCTTGGTACACAAGACTAGGACCAGAGCCTTCTCTCTCCCTGAACTAATTTCAGCTTAATAATGATTAATGATAATAAAAATAATTAGAATAAAATAATAACTTTAATAAGTCGCAAATATATAATTGCTGACACATTAGCCCTCAGCAACGAAAGCACACACGTCAGACCCGGGACAGGGGCGGGCACAAAATTGGCTTTTATTTATAGGAAGTCAATCTTTTTGGCACAAGAAACAAATAAAAATGTCGACTAAGATGATAATAATAGTAAAAATTGAAATCCATTAAAAACCCGTCAGTCTTTGAGTGTCACAGCTCCATACGAGAGATAATTCTCTTTTTTTCTAGTAAATAGCACATTCCTTCGTGATAATTTTTTATTAAAAAAAAATTAAATATTTTTTATAAATTCTTATATTTAAATTTTAAATTCGATTATTTTTTTATATAAAATTGATGCTTATAGTAATAATTTTTATTAAAATTTTAATTATAATTAGTACACAAAAATAAATTTATTTTAATTCTTAATCAATCACTTAATTTTAATTTTATTTAATTCCTCCAATATGTATTTAAATTTAAAAATATTTGAATTAATTTTAATTTCACTTAATTATCTTTAAAATTTTAAATTAAAAAATTAGTTTAATCGAGTTTTAAAATTTTTATTTAATTATTTATTTCTAATTGAAATTTAAAGTAAATTAATTTAATTAATTACTATTAAAAATATAATTTAAATTTTATTATGTTAAAATTTTTTTATTAAATATTTAAACCCATTCGTTACTAATTTAATTTATAATAAAAACAAGTCATACACACACCCATGTGTAATAAAAACTCCAACTGACACCTTTAATACTTCAATTTTATATTTTCTATAATAAAATATAATTCATGCAATAAGGTAATAATTTCCTGTTGATAAGGACGTGCCCAAATTTATTGTTCGTTACGATGTGCTCCTGATAATGGATACAACACAAAGCATTAAAGTAGACAAATAAATACATGATGGGCATTATTACACTGGGAGGGTGAATGGATGTAAATGAAATATGGGTAATTTAATTATTGGTTGTATATTTATAATTTTTATCATTAATTATAACCATATTGTAAGAATAAAAATATAAAATTAATACTTATAAATAATACAATATATATATATATATATATATATATATATATATATATATAAAAGTCTCATTTGTTGCGCGTTTAATTTCTCTCTCATTTGAGTAACATTTCAGTAAATTTTAATGGCGACATGGACCAACAGCAATTTGTACCTACGCGGGAGAGAATTCACAAAAGCATTCCCAAAGCCCCCAGTTGACCAGAAGAAGACTTCTATTTTTGTGTGCTTTCAATTTTTTCAACAGGTGGTTATTAGGTTACCAATTTTATTAGATCTTAAATCTGTGCTCATTTATGAATAATAATAACAATAAGACTTAAAATTGAAAATTTGGGCATTTTCATTATTAAATTTTATGATTAGATATGTGCGTAATTTTAATTATTTTTTAATATCAATCATAATGTAATTGCAAAATAATAGATTCTTTTAGAACAAATGGGTCTGTTAAAAACTTTCGACAGAGTTGAGGACAAATGTTCAGATTTTGTTATTGATTCGGTCCAAATTTTATTTTTGATCAAAATTGTGAATTTTATGATCGTTGACTAAAAGTTTCTTCTGTTTTTTCAGCTATAAATACAACATCGCAATTGAAGCCCTCGCTTTAAAAGGTTTATGATTTTTGTTTTATTTTTTTCTTGCTCGATTCCTGTCCATTCGGGATTGGAAGCGTAATTTGATTTCTGGGTGGTCGTATCTACGCGTGGTAAGGGGATAAAAGGCCTTTCTTTTACTGCATTTTTTTTTTTGTGAAGTTTTAGGAGAGTTTTGGGGAGGGGGGGTTTGAATTGGGTTTTGGGTGGAGGGTTGATTGATCCTTCGGAATTGGGGTCTGCAAGACCCCAATAGAGCTGCTGGTTTTGCTAGGAATCGCTGAAGTACAAAAGGGTTCTGTTGGGGTTTTTCCAATAGATTGAATCGTTGAGGTTTCAAGTATCAATTCAAGAGTCGTCAATTGGGTTCTGTTTTTATGTTTTTGTGGGAATTCATAGATTCTTGGAACTCTCCGGAAGGTTAGTTTTTGTCTTGATTTAGTTATCTGGGATACAAGTCTTTTAACATACATAGTTGACCTTCGGTATTTGTACTAGTGTAGCATCTAGATTTGAAGGACCAGTTGATGGTGTTCTTCTGATTAGATATTGAAAAGGTAGGATGGATGAATCTCAGGGTATTACGAATTCGTTGCCTCCTTTCCTCGCAAAAACGTATGAGATGGTGGATGATCCTTCCACAGATTCTATAGTTTCATGGAGTCGTAGCAATAAGAGCTTTATTGTGTGGAATCCACCAGATTTTGCAAGGGATTTGCTCCCAAGATACTTCAAACACAACAACTTCTCAAGCTTCATCAGGCAACTCAATACCTATGTAAGCATATTGCTTTCTCTTTATGCTCTTTGTAGTGTGTTTTGTATCGTTATTTGCTTCCGTGTGCCCTTCTCTTCCATTTAATTGGATGGTTGGAACTGAATGTTTTGATATTCAATAGTGCTTTAGAAAGGTTGATCCAGGACAATGGGAGTTTGCAAATGAGGATTTTATAAGAGACGAACCACACTTATTGAAGAACATACACAGGCGAAAGCCAGTTCACAGTCATTCTATGCAGAATCTCCAAGGGCAGGGGTCTAATCCATTAACTGATTCTGAAAGGCAGAGATATAAGAATGACATCGAGATGCTTAAGCATGAAAAAGAGGTGCTCATTTCAGAGTTACAGAGACACGAACAGGAACGACAGGGATTTGAGGTTCAAATGCAACTATTAAAGGAAAGATTGCAAGAAATGGAGCTACGGCAGCAAAATATGGTGTCTTTTGTATCACGAGTCTTGCAAAAACCAGGGCTTGCATTAAATCTTGTGCCGCAACTGGAAGGCCATGATAGGAAGAGAAGACTGTCCAGAATTGCCTATGATGATGCTAGCCGAGAGGATAATCAAACGGGGACATCCCAACCTCTAGGTTCAGAAAACATAGAGGGTAATTCTGCTGTGGCATCAACTATGGAGCTTTTTGAGCAGTTGGACTCATCACTGACATTTTGGGAGAATACTTTGCATGATGCTGGTGGTGTGACACCCATTCCACATAATTCCGCCATGGAGCTGGATGAATCCACAAGTTGTGCAGAAAGCCCGGCTATATCCTGTGTGCAACTTAACATTGATGTTCACCCCAAATCCCCTGGTATTGACATGAACTCTGAGCCTGCTGCCCCTGTTCCTACAGAGCCTCTTCCTGCAAAGGAGCAACCAGCTGGCCCTGCCCCTACTGTGGCTACTGGGGTCAATGATGTTTTCTGGGAACAGTTTTTAACTGAAAATCCCGGATCGACTGAAAATCAGGAAGTTCAATCTGAAAGAAAGGATGTTGATGGAAGCAAACATGAAATCAAACATGGCGATCATGGGAGATTTTGGTGGAATATAAGGAATGTAAATAATCTTGCAGAACAGATGGGGCATCTTACTTCTGCAGAGAGAACCTGATATGGTGTAATTGATTTTTCTGATTTTTGTTGCTGCAGAGCCCCATGTATAATAAGTCTAGGTATGCTTTGTTTATGTGATAAATGGTACTAGTAGATGCAGTTTTTATTTTTTACCCCTTTGGGATCCCTTGTTGCTGATTATGCCCATTGTTCCAGATTTCAGGTATTTTATTGTTTACCGGTTATTGCAGATTCGGTCAGAGAAATTTGTGCTTCTTGTTAACTGATTGGAGCAACTAGGAATAAGCTTTGGAAGCAAAATAAACCATCTACTTGTAAAGATGAGAATGTTTGCGATTCATAATTTTGCAATGTCTGGTTGAGTTTCTTAACCAATTTTTAGTTTGCAGTCCTCATTTCCTACAATTTACCTTGTAGTGCCTTTGTGCAGTCAAAGTTTGAACCTGAAATTTTGGGTCAAGCCCTTTGTACGATGTGTGTTGCTCATTTTGGTGTGCACATCATTTATGTTTTGGTGTACATACTCTTTATATTCCTTTTGTCAGCAGATAAGTAAGTTAGTTTGAAGCATTCGGTAATTTAGTGAAGCTGCCAGTCAATATTCTATCTTCGCTCAGTAAAGTGATGTGTAGATACGGTAGTTTATAACTTTGATTGCAGAAATGGCGAATGCGCCGTTGTTTTACGCAAGATAGAGGCAATTTAGTTACAAGTTGGTAGCATGGTGAGAAGTGATGGGAATAGTCAGCTGTGGGTCACATAGGAGGAAATTGGATGGGGTTTAGCATTGACTGTGCTGCATGTGGAGCAATCTGCTCTACCTTGATGATCAAAAAGTAGGAACAAAATTTGAGGTTGGCTATGGATGGTTGAATTGGTGTGTTGCTGACATTTTCTGTTCACATTTTGGACAATGTAGATAAGTTAATCCCCTAAACATCGTGAACAGCACTGTTATTGGAAACTTGTTAACTGTGTTCTGCAATTTTCCTGGAGTCTCTGTTTTTACTACGTGTCATCAGATTATCTTCAAAATTCATTCCATATGGCTCCCAAGATATTCATACCCCTCTTGAATCCTAGAACACTTTGCTTCGGAGAATTTAGATTGTGGATGGATGAACATGATTGGAATTGATGGCATGGTGGCATGAATTATTTTCATCAAATTTTGTTTGCTAGTCGGGGTGTTCCATGATATGATTTTGTGGCTACAAATGGTGATGTTAACCTGATGCCAGCGCCCTTTCCAGCGCAATATGACAATCGTCAACACAGGAATCTTGGAAACTTGGTGCGCGCTCACACCATGTAGCTGGTCCAAGTCTCTCTAGATAACATTGACTAAGATAAATCAAACTTCTTCGGTCCTTTCTTTTTCATTTTTCCAATGACAAGAATCCTGTGTCTTACTAATGTAATTTTATCATCGTGATTTTTATTTAAAACATAAAATATAAAAAAATAATTCAAATATAATTATGTACGTATAATTTATATAATTATTAATCTGCACTCATTAAATTAACAATAGTGGTCCAAGCAATTTCATCATTATTATTATTTTGATTGTAAAGCTCTCACGCTTTTTCTGGATAAACCTTGTCCCAATCTCTCTCTCTCTCATCATCTCTATTGTTTTTTTTTTTTTTTTTGTTCTTTTTTTGCCATTTTCTGGGGAGAAGCTTCTGGTTAATTTGCGTGGAGCACGGTGGTGGAAAGTGGGGTTGTCCTTTTTATTGGCTACAAAATAATTCCCCATCTGCACAGTGGCCTAGTCTAATGTTGACAAATGACAAAAGACGACGATCTCATTGCCCACGAAGCTGACGTTGTCCTTTTCTTTTTTTTTTTCTATTTTTTTCCAACTTTGACTTCTCCTGCTTCGGAATGTGGAAGACCACATCCATGAACTCAGAGCCTTATCTGGGATTGAGGCACTAATTCAACCATTACAACTCGTCCAAAGCTCCTGACGGATAATCTGCTTAAATCAAAACTATGAATTAAGAAGGGTAATGAAGAACAAAACAAGGGAGTCAACGACACACTCCAAGGAAGGGGAACGATTGTGGAAAGACACTTTCGCCTGCCTTTCACGCAAATCTGTGCTTGCTTAATGTATCTTTTTTAGTCGTTTTACTCGACGGGACACTGTAGACGTCAGTTGATATAAGGTTGTCGCTAGAGTTTAAATGTAATACATATTTACTATTGAGATTCAACTTCCAAAATCAATGTACCAAATAATAAATTTAATAAATATTACCATATATATATATATATATATATATATATATAATAAATTGTTGTTTTCGCCTCAACTCCGCTTTGCATCTATTTCATATACGAGTTTTACATATAAAAAAGTATATTGAGATTTAATGTGTAATATATCCATTGACCTCATCAAACATGGTAGAATTTTGCGCCTTTGGATTGAATGGGTTCTTCATAGTTTTTGTTTTAAGATTCTAGAACTCTCAAGTTATTATATTTTAATTACCATGCTACGCACAGTTTAATGTTCATCATACACCACACGTCCCCGTGTATTAAACAAACCGTCATATCACAAAGGGAATAATAATCAACCGTGTGAAAGAAAATGCAAAAGGAAAATAGTGGGCGCTGATTCTTCGTAAGCTTCCAGAGGAAGTCCCTGTGGAAGATAGGCTTTCGAGAAATTGAGTTGGACTTCATTTTTCGTCGAAACTTAATATTCTAAAACTTCTAAAACAATGTTGTGGGTCTGAACTTGCCTGCATTTCTTCTAAAACTTCCCCCCCTTTTTTTTTCCTTTTTTCCTCTTTTTTTTTAATTTTATTTTTTTATTATTTTTAACTTTTTTGTGCTAGGCCTGTTAAAATGTTTTCTTCTTTGTTATAATTTCTTTTCTAGGATTAAATGCACTTAGGACCCATCTGGTTTATTTCTTTTGCATTTTAATGTATACTGTATGTCTCCAGTGATTTTTAATTTTGACAGTTAAGACCTTCTTTTATGAGTCCATTAATTTCAAATTTTCTTTCTAATTTTAGAAAGTATTATAAATGCTAATTTTCTAAGATTCAAACATTTTGACTTGTAATGATTATCTTCTAAAAATTTTTTAGAATTCCTGATTATTATTATTATTTTGAATTGTTAGAATTAGAAAATTTGCACTCATAAAAAATTTAAAATTATAAATTCTGAAAAAAAATTATGATGATTCCAAAAAAATTAAAATACATTATATTGAAATTTTATAATAACTTTTAGATTTAAGAAGAAATTTAAAAATTAATGAGATAAGTTTTAATTGTTAAAATTAAAAGCCACAAAAATCCTATAGTGTAAGCTAAAAGTACAGGGAGGTATAACACAAAAGGAATAAATCACATGGCCTAAGTATTTTTAACCCCTACTTTTTATTGTCTAAGATGCATGATATTATTCTTATTGTTATTTTTATCTTTATTGTTATTATTTTGATAATGTATAGACGGGCTGAAATGAACTGGGCTTGGTGAAATATCTTTGAAGCCCACATATAAGAAGATCAAAGCCTAAAGCTCAAACTCAAACCCCGTAGTTTTTAAGGGTCAAGATTGGGCCGGGCCGAAGACTGCTCGGACCACGTCGACCATCGTCTGTATTTAGTGGCTTCCCAACCCAACTAGCTAGTTCCTTGTACAGGCAAAAGAACGGCCATTATTAGGCCATTGATCAAACCACAGTTTGAAAGGCCATCAGAGGCCTATGTCTCGATAACAATCGCCAGAGCTCGAGTGCTGGCACAAAACATTATACACCATATAAGATTCTTTGCTGGGTGTGTATGTGTAGGCTCACGGTCACAGGCCTATATGACAATTTTACTCAAAAATAATTAAAAATTTAAAAAAAAAAAAAAAGTGAGAGACAAAAGGCAGAAGATAAAAAGAGAAAAAGGGATTGAAAAAGAAACCCTTCTCTCATTATTATTAGATCGCTTTTCTCAATAGGCCTATCTTAAAAATGATGGTGAGACAGTCACAAGCATGCCTTTGTCCGCACATAACAAAAAGACAAGAAGTGATGTGCAAAATGAAGTATGCAGATGCACTGAGATTGAACCCGTAATAGAGTTTAAAAGCTATATTTACATGGTAATTAATTACAAGTTCTAGTCTTTCATCGGCTAGGGTGTTGGTCAATCAATAATCATAGTAACATTGATCATCTTGTAATCCGGGATTGGAATACGCCTGGTTCAGGTCGAACCATACCTGCCGGAAAACCTTGATGATAAGGTGGTGGTACTCGTCGGAATTTAGTGTCAGGTAGCACGCCAAGAGCTCTTCAAACTCCTCCGGCCGGCTAATTCTTCTCTCCTGAATCATCTCCACCATTGAATCTCTGAAGTCCTTTTGGGGGTCCATTGAAACTTTCACCACTGCAAAGCTTTCCAACCCCATCAACCCTTCCTCCATTGATTTTTCTTCCTTTTCCTTCCTCCTCCTCCTCCTCTTCTTCTTCTTCTTCTTCTTCTTCATCGTTTTCAACTTGGCCATTTTCATGTCTTCAAGTGCTTTTATCTTGCAGATTTCTGCTCTCGAAGCTGTTCTCGGTGAACATTCTCTCACTTTTATGTTCTGCTTTGGTCTGCTTCTCTGCGGTTCTCTGCTTACGTACAGAGATTTCCTCTGTTTCTCATTTCTTGGCTTGACCTCTTCAATCTTCATTTCCTTCAACTTTTGCCACTCTGAACTCAAATTGTCCACAGAAAATCCGTCACTTTCATCTCCAGCAACAAATAGAGAATCTTCTTCTATCTTTTTTGAATAAAATTCGTTAGAATCCATAGAAGAGATATAAGATGGAAACCTACAATCCTCCCTCTCAACCGTCCCACTTTTTACTGCTACCTCTTCAGCATCACGTGTTCTTGCTTCTCCATCCAACTCTAATTGCTTCTCTTCAGAAACTTTTTGGCTTCTTTTCCTTGATAACTTATCTCCCTCAATTTTCAGCCTTGGTGTCCTGATTTCTGCAACCTTTTCTCTTGTGTATGAATAGATTTCTGGCAGATTATCATCATCTTGTGTTTGCAATCCTCTCATTTTCCTTGCCCCAGAAAAAGTGTTGCTTAACTTCTTGGTGTCCACTTTTCCATCAATTCCAGCAGCATTTGATCTGCGACTCCGGCAACTTGATGGTGGGAATTCAGCCTCATTGAAAGAATCATAACGAACGTGCCGGAAAACGGCCCTTTTCTTCTCACAATCATCGACACTGTCATCTCCGAATGATAGTCTCCAAAAAGCATCACCATCCCCTCCATAGAACCTTCCTCCTCCTTCTCCCCGACAATTAGCCAATCTGGGGGAGCTCACAGATCCAGAATTCTGCTTCCCTTTTTGGTTCGCTTTCGCTTGCTTCTTCCCTGGTTTGATGCTCATTTGCTTGAACTTTGTAAGCCATGAATTGGGAAGAACATGAGAGATCAAAAAAGGGCCTGAAGAAGCATAGTAAGAAGAAGAAGAGGAAGAAGAAGCATTGGACTTCTTTTTTCTCCACTTCATTCTTTTTTTGGTCTGAATTTTCCTTTTCCAATGAGAGAAATGGTTGATTTCTTACCGGAAAAGGGGAGGGTTGTGGGGTTGCAGAGGAGGACAAGATAATAGGAATCTGGTGATTAGTTGGGATGGTAATGGAGAGAGTGGGTTATAGCAGTTGGAGGACAGTTAGGCTGATAAATGGGAACGTGGGGAGGGCTGTCTTTCAAAAGAAACACCCGCTCAAGTCCTGTGAGTTGTGACCACTTTGGCTAGGACCTTCTTTTCACTTTAAGGTGGTTTCCACTTTATAAAGTGCTGATGCCTAATTAAATTAAATATAAAATAAAAATAAAAATTCCAGTTTAAATGTTAAAAAAATATATTTTTTCATATACTTTTTGAAAAATTTTGTTATAATTATCACCTTATATAAAATAAATAAGTAATTATTTAAAATTTATTAATATTTATTATATGGACAAATTTATATGTTATTATAACTATTAACTGTATATTTTTATTATTTTAATATATAATTATAATTAACAATAAAAATTACAAATATAAATATACCGTATTGTAACAATAGAGTGTATACCGGATTTGGACAATTGATGATGGCAGTTATTCTCTCGATGTTTGGGATTGCTTTTTGTTTCCAAAATCAAAATGGTCCCTTCTTTTACCTTTTGCTTTTATTTTTTTGGTTTGTAGACTGGAGGACATTTCTAGCTTTTAAAGTCAAAGACCACTACAGTCAATGGCAAATCGGTGGGAACAATGGGAAGCACATTCGAAGAAACGAGAAAACTAGAAACCCTGGTAACTTGGGCGGTTGCCACTTCAAAAGCTAAAGATGGAATTCGATTGCTTTAGGTCGGCCTCAGGCCCACAGACTATGGTTGACTGGTCCAACCCAATTGGGTCCATTATTCGTATATGTGCAGATGGTCCAGCGAAGACGGCATTTATTAACAAATTATCCCAATTAAGAAGACGATGGATGGTTCCTTTCCCATCCTCCGGCCGATGAGACTCAAGGCTCCGAGGACGTTAATGTGAGCCGGTGGCCAGTTTTTCCGATTGGAAGTTGCCACTTGTCAGATTGAAAAAGATGTCTTTGTAGGATACAATTGTGGAACAAGGTTTTTAGATAAAATTAATGTTTGAGGGAAGGAAAACAACCATTGATTATCTCGTTATTATCATTATCATCCATAATGGATAGCAAAATCTGTATGGGTATTCACATTTCAGAGCTCAACGATGCCCAATTCATCCAAGTAGTTACATTGAAGAATTCAATGATACTCAATCCATCTGAGTCTCCGCGTTAAAAGGTTCGATAATATCCAATTGTAACAAAACAATGTCAGTTATCATATGGCATAAACAAATTGAAAATTGATTCCAAAAAAAAAAAAAAAAGTTCTAAATTTAGTTGTGAGGCGAGGACAAGAAAAGCAGATAGAATTGGAAAAAGAGTTATGTCACCCCAGATGGAGGAAAAGATGGGATGGTAAAGAAGCGCGTCACCATGTCACCAAGCTTCAGAAGCTTTTTAACTGAAATATTACCGTAACATTAGAGAGAGGTGGGTTATTCGGTTAACGAGGGCACATAATATGAATCAATAATAATCATAATAAAGAAAGAAAGAAAGAGAACAAAAGATAGAAAAGGATGAAGCTGGATCATATTGGTGTTGAGCGATGCTGATGGAGAGCAAAATCCATTTTGTTGAGTGGGGTTTGATTCTAAAGTGAAATGGGAAGTGATTTACAGGTATTATTAGAAAATGGCTAAATCCCATGTTGACTATTGAAATCATATGATTAACCTTTAATGAACAGTAAGAATGGTCCTATGATATTTTCTCAAGATTTGCGACGAAGTCCCTCTAATCATTTCCCTTGGTAAATGGCATATTGCTCGATCCACTTTGGGAACCAATATCACTAGTGGGCATGCCCCACTACGGATCACCTATCACCATTACCATAATCTCTCTTTCACAAGAAGATTCTTTCCTGGTACATTGGAACCTGAGATTTTTGACCTTAGAGATAACTTCAGTACCACCCATTAGTAGAAGACTGTATTGTGTTGAAGTTCCCAAACTGCCATAAAGAAGGATTATTCTCTTAACCGAGGCGCTTAAAACGTGCAGGTTTGTGCTTGGGCTGCTCTAGTCCATCCGGTGGAAAAAGAGACAAGGAATGGAATCACATGTAATGATATTTTGGCCCCCAATCCAAGAGCGCGCAAGGCTGTTTGTTTATATGAGATTGATGGCATGGTTCTTGCATTCTCTATTATATTAGTGGCAGAATACTGAAACAGCGAAGCTATGTGTAGGAGATATCCAACTCCCACAAGTTATTTTTATAGGTTAAAAAAGGGATTAGACTAGACTCAGACTTGTTCGTATGTTCCAAAAGTTGGAATTCCACTATCATTGAGTCGTGGAGTCACTCGAGCAAACGTAGTTTTATTATCAATAATGTCTTCTGTTTCGTGAGCTAAGGAAGGAGGTGTTGGAGATCACTTTCAAGGACCGAAAACCGTCGGTTTTTTATCATAAATGGATGGGATGATTTATGCCAAATTCACTGACTTCGGTTGGCTCAAGCTCAACAAGTGGAGCCAACGCACAATGGCAAAACAACAATCAACTATTCTCACCAACAAAAGAAACTTTGAACTAGAATACTCATAACGTTTCATTCCAATTTCTGAAAACAAATAGAAAACAGTGCCCAAAAATTAAAAAAAAAGAAAGAAAGAAAAAATGATGGCATCTAGATCAGCTCTTCTAGCTAGGACACGTGAACGCCAAGCATGGAGAAGTCAAGTGAATTGGGACTGGCCTATTAACACAACACATGAGATGATGGCATCAGCCTTTAATGGCGTGTTGCAGGCTCTTTGGCTAAAAGGGTTGCTGACACGCTTGCCGTCCTCCCCAGCCCACCTAGCTGCTGCTACTTAATGATCCATGGTTCGGCCTACGAGATGCCTTATTCCGGAAAACTTTCCGAGATGCGGTTGAATCGCTGATCCAACCGCATTTTTTGACTCATTGGATTCGACGTATGCTTCTTTTTACTTCTTTTTTAAGATAAAAAAGAAAAATTAAAAACGTGTGTAGATTCAATGAACACACTTGGCTAGAGGCAACATCGGCAGGTCAACGCGCATTGGTATCCAATTCATTTCAGACGCTAAAGCATATACGGCGATGCATCCATGTCTCCATGGTGCCCCCCCCCCACTTTACAACAATAAAGAGGAAACGGTGATAGATACTCGCTTCAGCAATCTTTTTCGGTTCCGTTTTTTTCACAGAACAGTGGTTGTCCTCGTTGAAAACACCGAAATTTCTTGTTGCGAAACAACTTAATTGACGAATATGGTCTTGATGGAGGTACGTAATGCCGGAAATGAATTAAATGTGAAGGATTTCCCGAGACGGCCGCATGAAACTCGAAACTGTCGTATTCGTAAGCTCTGTCGTCTTCGCGTTTTGGATCGCATTGCTTCAACCACAACGACGAACATCATTCTCAACTCTTCCGGGATGCATCGATAGAGTGATGCTCGTTGCGTAGGCTTGAAGCCCAAGGTGTACCAAATGATCAGTGGCTGGAAGAAGTGTCTTGGAAAAGACAGCAGAACATAAGAAAAAGCAAGTCCTCCTCGTACAAGTATCAGAGTCCGCAGCTTTTTATCATTTATAAAGTAATTTCTGTTCTGGTGTCCTACATCGGGAACTACCTCCATAAATACTAACCACTCAACAGCACTGAAATCATCTTTCACAACACACAAGACATGGTAATTCCTGTTCAATGAAAGAATCTGTAAATATTGCGATCAAAAAAGGGAACATTTATAACTAGGGTAGACAACAGCGAGGCTAGAGGTCATCCCCTATAAAACAGGCACTGAAATAGACATCGGTACCGAGACATCCCCAATGAAACTTGAATCCCTACTTGCATCAGAATTGGCAGCATAAGCGTATCTGGCACCTAATCCGCCGAAATGGAAAGCATAATTCTCGCACCTCTGAAACACTCTGGCAAGAGATGCTGCCTTCCTTCGTGCCCGCTTTGTACCTGTGAACAGCAATGTGTGAAGCAAACTAGCCAATGCTGGTGCTCTGCTCACTCTTTCAGTTGCAGAAGCCCCACCGCTCCGGCAAAGCTCGAGCAATGCAGTAACAGCATTTTCTTTCCCTTTGGGTGTACCACACCGCATCATTCCTATTAGCCCAGCCACAGCCATTTCTTCACTCCCCACTGCTTCAGCACCAATAGGCTGCCTCACAATCAGAGCCAATGCACCCGCTGCTTCCTCTGCTACCCCTTCGCTTCCCAGAGCACCTACTAGTGCTGCAACAGCCCCGGACTTTATCATTCTTGCACAATTTTCTGCATGAGTAGACAGATTAAATAAAGCTGTGACTGCATCCTTCTTTCCACGGGTTGTCCCCAGTCTGAGTAACGCTGCTAGCGCTTCGACGGCGTCTCCCTCATCAGCTATTCTCTTCTTGTAGTCATGAACAGATGACAGGCTAAACAATGTTGCTGCTGCATTTTCCCTTGCGTCTGTTGTCAGCCCAAACCTCAATACTTCAACAATGGAACGTAAACAGCCTACTTCATCCATAATTCGACTTTTGTTCTTATCATAAATTGATAAGTTCAGCATTGCAGTCACAGAATTCTCTTGTGCCAGAGGGTTCGGAGATGATAGAAGCTCTTGGAGGCGGGGAATTGCCCCTGCTTCTGCTATGAAGGCACGATTTTCTTTTCCTGTTTTTGTTAGCAAACGTATCTCGCAAGCGGCAACTGTCTTCACACCTTGTGACGCGCTTGCCAACTCTTGAATGAGAAGCAATGCCGTAGCTTTGTTGGCTTCAAGGGCAGCCTTGGTGGGCAAGGAGAAGTTAAAAGCCTCCACAGATGGATCAATGTTTTCTGGAGCATCATAATGGATTCCATGAGCAGTGCACCATTGCATGATCAAATTCTTCAATGCGCGGTTAGGAACAAGATTAGTGTTAGAGAGCAGCTGCCCCGTCTTGGGGCAAGTGCAATGCCCTTCTTCCATCCACCTGGATATTGAACTCCGTTCATAAGTCTGTCCTGTTGAAATGATCACTGGATCTCGCATCAAATCCAGGGATATAGGGCAACAAAAATCCTTTGGTATCGCAATTAAAGTATCCTCAATCTCTTGAGTGGTCAACCCTTTTTTCAGCTTCTTCTGGCTCCCAAATTGCAATTCCACCTCATTCTCCTCCAACCCGAAAAGCAAAAACCTGCAATACCGTGCAACTGCAACAAACCCATTGAGCACAGAAGCAGCAGGTTCAACATCACCTTCATGATTAACAATCTGCTCTTCCAAGAACTCAATCTCAGCTCTACAACATTTGGCATCCTTGATCCCCAACCTCTCCACAAAGAATAACCTCAACGCCGGCGGATCAGGAATCCTTCCATTCTCAAACTCATCAAGAAACGAAAATAACTGATTCCTCAAGGCCTCATCATTGGCATCAATATGAGGCCTTGATTTCCTAGCCTGTTTCCGCATGAGCTCAATCTGCTCTCTAACATCCTGACTCAACTCAACATCATTCAATGGAAACACATCCAAAAGGGTCAATATCTCCTGATTCAAATCATGAAAATGCCCCGAAATCGATTGATATTGAATCATTAGCCATAACTTGCTCGATTGTGTGCAATAATCGAGCAATATTTTAGATCGATTCAAAAGCAAATAAAGCTCCTCAAAACAAACCAGCGCCGTGGATGGCAAGCGAAACCCGGAACCAGAATCCCTCAAGTGTTCCAATAAAACCACAAAGAGCTCGACTTTACGAATCAAAGACCGGTAATTCTTCCGCTGAAATAAGAGTGATTTGCCAGAGAAACACGAGACCAGCTGCGCTGACACCGACGACAGCGTCTGCAAGAGCGCCACGTCGGTCAAATCGACCGGCGCCAGGAACGCCTCCAGAGACGGCGACCTCCGCAGCCTTAGAGACGAAACTATCGCTGCCGTGGCCATTACAAACCGACCCGAGATGAACTTTTTAATTCAACCCACAAATGGGTTTCAGAATTTAAGCCCGAAGATATGATCTTTTCTATGCTTCAAAAAGCCTAAACAACCAAACCAATCATGTGTGTAACCCCAAAACCTCCTTCTCCAGCAGTATTTATCCAAACGAGATTAATAAAAAACAAGTAAGAGAAGAACGAATGGGACGGGCTTACTCTGGTTCTGATTATTGTTGGAAGGTTGAATCCTTGAAGGACAGAGAGGAGGGAAAGAAAGAAGGAAATCAGAAGAATTTGCTGTCTACGTATATACACAAATACAGAGTTACGTGAAACAGAAGAGAGAATGAATGGCTTTCTATTTATAAGGAACTCGGGAGATTTGCCAAATCCGCGTCCTTCGACTCATCGAGAGAGAGAGAGAGAGAGAGGCAACAACAACCATGAGTAGAAAAAAAAAAGTACTAAAAAAAAGCCATCCTTCCCCGTCTCTCTTGCCCCCATCTCCTCTTTCCTCGTGAAATTCAATGCAGTTTTGGACGGGGTGGAATTGACTTTGTGAGGCTTCGATTTGATGGAAATCGAGTTACGGATACACTACCCTGTTCAGTTCAATTATTTGCTTACAAAAAATAAATCCCCCCCCCCCGGGGGGTTGGGGAATTTTATATTGGCAATTGGCTTCGTTCGGCAGTACAGTGAGCCTGTTAGAAATAATTATCATTATTTGTCATAATTGATGAATTTTTTTTATGAGAAAATAAATTAAGATGTTAATAATTGATTTTTTTTTTATAAAAAATCTGAATTCAAAGGATTATGACTATTTTTTTTTTTGTGGTGGTTGTTGTTGTTAAAAGAAGAAGAAAAAAAAAGAGAGAGAGAGATTGCGAAAAGCTTTTGCGTATAATTTTTGCAGTTAGTTTTGGCAGAAATTGTGTACCGGGTGGGGGGGGCAGCTGGTTTTTGGTTTTTTAACGAGTCTCGGCTAGCTGATTTTTAACCATATATGGTGGGTGGACGATGTACAACTTCGGTTGCAGGCACAGGGCGTTTGTTCAGTTCACAAGTTTCATCCTTCTTCGGAACGTTCAGTTCACAAGACTCGGTCATTGCCGTGTAAAATCCAATTCATGCTCGATAGTTGCTTGCAAGGAACTTTCGAAGAGATTGATTTTTCCTCAATTTCGTGTGTCCCAACCATCGTTTTTCTTTCTTCCTTTGATAACAAGTGCGTGCCTCTAGTTAGTTATATTATATACTATGTAATATCAAATACGTACCGTGTCTCTTAATCCTCCGCATTCAATATATTTATAGGGTTGAATTGAGTCTTTGTACTTCAATTCTTTTATCGAGCGCAAACTTCTAGACTCGAACTCTAAAATTGCCGTATTTTACATTAGATACGTCAAATGAGTCAATTTTAATGTTAATCTTTATCTTTAGGAACATTTCATATCATAGTTACAAGATTAATGTCAAAATTAAATGTCGAGAAGATTAATCATTTAATATTATCAGTGTATCTCTTTTTGGTTATTGTATAAACTCTGAGCGTGCTTCTTTAGTATTTTCTTGGACTTCAATTTTCTTTAAGTTATTTCTATGTTTCAATTTCATGCCAAATGTATAGTATGAACGCTAACTTAATCAAGATAAAAAGTGGAATGTCTGGTACGAAAGTAAAATAAAGATATGTGCCTTTAAAATATTTAGTATTCTTTATAATGTTATCTACTTTTAAAATTTTGATTATAATTAATATAAAATTCTATGAATTAATTAATATAAATTTACTTATAATCAAGTACAAATTTTGGTAGTAAATAAATATTAGAGTACAATTTTAATATTAATATAATATAATTACTTTATATTTAAACTAGTTTTCACCGCATATATGTGAGTTATATAAGAAAAATGTAATTTTGTAGATCTTTAAACTGAAATAGCATATAACTTTATATTATTCTTTTTATTCTCTTTATTTTATTTATGATTTACACATTTTATTTTATATTTTATGTAGTATCAAAATTTTAATTTTAAGATATATTTATTACTTACATTCAAATTGTTTTTGCCGGTTGCAGGTCTCTCGTGACGGTGGAATGGACCTCACTTGCCAATGAATTATTATAGTCACCATGCACCTTCATACGATATTGTTTATTTAAGTCATTTTGTCATATTGTTCAACAAATTCAACTCTTCAAAAAAAAAAAAAATCTCTATTATAATTCAATTCTTTTTTATATTTGGTCTTTTTTCTTCTTCTTTTTTTTTTAATATATATTTAAAAATTTTTAGTCTTGCATGCCCAAATATTACATGAACTATTTATGTATTTTTATGTGAGATTGAGACAATACTACGAGCAACTATATGTTTAGTATTCATTAGCTCTTATATCTTTAAGTAAGATAATAATCTTGATCTATGTTTTTCATGAGAAAAATGTCAAAAAATTGAGTAAAAAAATTGCTAACCATTTTAATATTTTTATTATCATTTTAGTGTCATGTCGGTAAAATGGTTAAATTAAGTAAAAAAAAAATTGAATTAAATGCTCAAGAATCTAATCAATATAGAATTGCCATATGAAAAATTTTAAGACATTAATGATTTTGAAATTATTTAATCTATTTCTACCTCTCATAAAATAATACATGATACAAATAAACTCTGTTTCTCTCTCTATATATATATATAGTTAGTGTATTCAATTAAGATTTTTTTTTTTTTACGTTAAACAAGACCTAGTGTATTTAAACAAATTTGAAACATTAAATATTGATTAAGTTAGAATTTTTATTTCCTTTATTTATTTATTTAACTCAAACATAAATACACTTGGCATATTGAGTTTTGATACTTTATAAGTATAACAAGAAAGGGACGATTTTTGATTTTGTGTACAAATAGTCGAACCCGTTTAACATTAGAACACGTGTCCTAGAAGGATGTGTTTATCAAAGTGATATCTCACTTTTAAGAATTTCTTCAATTTAAATTTTTATTAGTATTAAATTTGACATATTTTTTTATTTTTTTTTTTTTTAAGTAGGAGAATAATTTTTTATTTTTTTTCCTTTACTGCTTTTAATTTATGAATTAAATAAATTTCTTATATAAGTAAAAGCAACGACAAGATTAAAGAAAAATAAGTATAATTTTTCCCTTAGTGCGACAAGAAAAATCTTCAGGTCTCATGATCATCTCTCTCGATCCATATCTTTAGTCAACACGTTGCAGGCTGGAAGGCAGGCGGCCGGCTGGAAAGTTCAAAAGCAAACACGCAAGGAATTTAATCCGTTGCGATCACGCCACGTACCCAACCCAGCAGAACACCGGTCAATCGCCCGGCTTTGGCTGTTTAACGTTGAATTGATTGATTTGATGTGCGGCCGGTAAGCTTCCAATCAGGCTTAGAAATGCACTCGTGGGAACCAAACACGTGCAAATACGTGCGCACCTGTCCATATTAATTGTTAAAAGCCCAAAAGCTGGCGTTATTAAAATATAAAAATTTAATATAATTCGTGATGTTCATAAACTTTTATGTCTGTTAACTTGAGTTTTTAAATAGATTTTAAGTAAATTTAAAATTTAAAATTATTATTTAGTACAGTGTTAAAATTTATTTTAAACATTTTTTTATATATATTATACAAGAGTTTGATTTTTTTAATTATTTTTATCTAACTAAATTAAGTAAATATTATTAAATTGAATTGATTTAAATTTAATTTAATTTAATTTATTATATATTAATTAGACTTAATATATATTGAGAAAGCACACTAAAAAATTTTGAAGTTTTATATAATTACAATTTAAAATTTTGATATAAATTATAATTTTATAATTTTTTATTTATTAACTTGAATTTTAAGATAAATTTAAAATTTTAATATATGATTTGATATTAATAAATATAATATGATAAAAACATTATGTATTTTTATTTTTAGTATAATTAGTTGTCACACTCTTATTAAAATCTTTTGATTGTAAATTTTAATAATAAAAAATACACGTACAAATAAATTAATACAAGATAAACACATTTAAAATTCTAATAACTAATTTTAAAATTATTTAAAATAATAATTTTATTAATGATTGAATATACATTTTTTCATTGATTTAAATTTTAATCTTTTTATTTATTTGTTTTAAAAAAATTTAAACTTATGTCGAGATACAATATTGAAATTTTAATTTATTAATATTAAAGAAAGATATAAAAAAATCTACTTAAATTCTATAATATTTAAGTGGTTAGTTTTTTTTTTATATGAAAAGTTAAAAAAAAGATTAACAAATAAGTGACATTATCTTTAATTTATAAATATCAATATATTTGCCGACATACGTTTATATATATATATATATATATATATATATATATATAATTAAAAAAAAAAACTACTAATGCATACTCAAGATAATTATAACACCTTCTCTTTACCATGAAACGAAAGCTTAATTGTGACCAATTTAGAAACTCCGTGGTACAGCGTTTCAATTATTTGATTCTAATTGGACCGACTGATTGGGGTTCGATTCTTCATTATTACGCCGTGTGTCGGCAACACACACAACAACAAAAAGAAGAAAAAAAAAAAAAAGTAGCACATAATAATCCGATTCAAAATTCCGGTTTTTGACTACAATTATGCATTTATTTTTTTTTGTCCAAATTGGCATTTGCATGGTCAGCCATGAGATTGAATGATTCTAAGAGGCACAAGCTGTAAACCCCACGGTTCATCTTTTTTTGTCAAGTACAACTTTAATCGAGTTCAAGAAACTTTCCCATAATTTGACACATTCCAACGTATTATGTTGAACTTTATATTTTCTAATCCATATGGATCGACTTTGGATTTTGGAAGCTCCCCGAGTCGCCGGCTGCCGCAGTCTGTTGCTTCACCAAATCTACCGCAGCCGGTTCAACCCCCTCTTTTTTTTTTTTTTGGGGGTGGGGTGGTTTTTTTATATTTTTATTTTTTTTTGTCTATTCAACCTCAAAATGACGAAACCAAATCGAATCAAGACTGCAATAGCAAGCGGGCACGCACTGAGGCGATTTGGCTCGACATGTATATTAAATCCGTCTCTTGGGACTAACTAAAGATGGGATTACGAGATTTATAATAATTATATGATCAAGGTTTCAAAGTCTGTGATTTTAATTATATTACAAGATAGGGAACAGGTAGGCTCTGTCAACTCTTGAGAGTATTTGCGCGTCGAGTCCTTCCAATATGGTCCGTCCGTGACACTGAAATTGCCTCTTCCCTAACCCCCGTGGGCGCATGCTCGGCAGCCGCTGACAGAATAATAGCGTCCAATTATTTTAAGATTGGGTTGCTCAATTACGACAACGCTTCTTACAGCACGTAAGATAAAGAGATCACTGTATGGTAAAAAGAAAGAAAAAAAAAAACAAAGAAATAAAAAAGTGGTGAAGTCTTTTTCATGCAAGTCTCGAGCTCAAACGGTCTGTCCACACTCCCCCAACTCCCCCTTAATTCAAAAAAGGGGGGCCCCGAAGTCGTTCAGAAGGCGCGACTTGCTTGCTGCTACGCGCATGGTGCCCGTAGACTGACATGCAAGTCCAGCTTTTCTACTCCTACCAATTAATGTCATCGGGACCATTGGGGAATTTGAATGCAACATTTTCGTTTTGTTTACGGAAGAGCGCAGGAATCGTGTTGCCCCCGTCGATACGTAAAAAATTACTGCCTCAGGGCCATCCGCCCTTGAAATTATTGTGTGGATTCTTTGAACTAACCGGACTAACTAACTAAATAACTAAATAAATAAGTAATGATACGGACTGGTAACATTGTTTCGTAAATAGTTGAAAATTCGTGAATTTATTTGAGCTCTACATCCCTCTTAGCACTTTTTTTTTTTCTTTTTTTTGGTGGGGGGGGGAGGGAGGGGGTGTCATCCGATTCCCCTCGGTTCTATTCGGGGTATCTGTTTATTTTTGCATTTAACTGATTGATTTCAAATATTAATATTATTATCGTTGCTTTTTTTAAAACAAAATAAAAAAAAATTTATTTTTTACCCCTTCCAGTAAGGGGTTCGTGTAATGATCGTAGTTGTCTTCTGCTTTTTGACTGGTTAAAGCAAAGATAATTTATGCCGAAGTTGGCTAATTCATGAGAAATTACCCCGAGACAGCCTCCAGAGGAAGACAAAAGCCCCCCCCCCGGTCAAAGTGAAGAGGAGTCAACCTCCCTTACCCATAGCCATGTAAAATGGGCCGGGCTGTGGGCTGCCCAACCAAGGCCAGCCCAGAATTATCAGGATTTGGGCTTGGTCCGGGCTAGGAATGGGCCGGGTTATGTCTAACCCGAGAGCAATGCATAACCAAACAACGCAAGCCGAGCCTCTCGAGCAACATAGTAAATATTAAAACTTTATATTTCTATATTTGAGATCTTACGATTTTAATTTTGAACAAAGCATGTGACTTAAGAGAATTTCCTTATAGTTGAAATTTTGAATTTTAATACTGAGAATAATTATCTTTATTGTATATTTCACAATCTAATAAATTTTTTTAATTAAAAAAAGTATATCGCAAGCCAATATGGGCTTGTGGCAAAATAAACGCGTGAATAAGGAAAGATAGTAGTCGTACCCCATTAACGCTAGGCGGAAGAAAAGGGCTAAAGATCTTGTAATAATTCCAAAAAATATGAACGTTCCTTGAGCAAAAAGCTACCCCATCTACTCTGTTTTCTACCTTCTCATGGGAAATAAATAACATTTATTCAACTTATGGGAGATTGAATTCAACCTAGTAAGGGGCAACGAAATGGCTAATATACATAACTGAAGGTGGGATCAACTGCATCCTGTACCACTTCAAGACCATTGCAAACTTCTTCTCTTGTTCTACTTCGGAGGAGAGTTAGACGAGAGACAGTTTCCACAAGAGACGAGCTTTAGCAATGCATCTAGATCCCGGGTCCTATTTTTCGAACGAGAGAGCTGCAGAAGGCAAACCCATTAGCATAATCTTCAAATCACTCGCATCTCGATGGCAATCAAAACAATTGAATCTTCAGCAGACTTAAATGTGAACCTTTTCTTTTATGTTTATTATGATCATGTAATAAGCGGGGCATGATTTGGCCTGACATCCACGGTGGGTTCTAACCAAACCCCATACATAAGATTTACATCCAAGCAATGGGCGGCTGTCACCGTAACCCTGGAATTGGCCAGAAGCGCACCTTCCAATCCAATCCAATCCAACAGAAGGGCATTACATCAACAACAACTAGCAAACAATGAAGTCAACTACGCAGTCATATGCAATCAGTCTTATGGTTTTGGTCAGTTTGCAAAGAGTTCTGCAAGAGAAATGACAGCTCCTAAACTGCAAACTGCAGTTGTTTTTTCCATATATATATATATATATATATGTACGTATGTATGTATGCATGTATATTTTTCAATAATGCTGACGTTAAAAGAACACGGTAAAAGAATAAACGACTCCAAAGGTTCCCAACCTTGCGAAATCCATTCCAAAAAAGTATGCTGTAATAACTTTCAGAAGTACAACAATTTATTACCTTCCGATGAGTCACGTTGGATAATTTCCAGCAAAGTAATCTTCTTGATCTAGGTTTTAGTCTCCTGTAAAATTACTGTATGTGAGTACCAATTCAATACACTTTGTACCCCAATAATTTGTATCTCACGCTAGGATTACCAAAACAGAATCAACCCGAGACATCATCATTTGGTTGAAAGTTCAATTGCTCTTGTTTTTTTTTTTTTTCCTAATAAATAATCCCTTCAACCACAACCAATATTGAGAGTCAAAGAGAGCTTGACAATTAGCAATATATATGTACTTACAGACTCTCTTGCTCGAGCTTTTCGGCGATAGAAACTGCTTTACGTTTTGACCATCCCGTTTGCTGTGGCCATCCTTCTGCCTTTTGAAGTACATGTGCAAGAGAAACCTTGCTTCTCACAAGGCTCTTACTCTGACTTATTTCTGAGATGGAACCTGCGGTAGTTTTCCCATGTGAAACCGCTGATTCACCCACCTTTGTACGCTGTAAACCTTTTCTAGTGGATTCTGAATTGCTGTCTACATGTTCATTTCCCCTGCTCTCCCTTGCAGTAGCAGGCATTTCAACAATTTCACTCCTCCCAATATCAAGAGATTCTCCTGGACCAGGCAATCTTCTTTCAAACTTGGTCTCTGGGTCTACACCCACTTGAGATGGACCACTTTCAGAAGCTGGTAATATAGGGGGCACAGGCAATCCTGCACTTCTGTCCTTATTTTGTCCACATCTGATTTCTATTGTCACTGGAGACCCCATAACAGATTCAAATGCTTGCAAAATGTGCATACTGAACTTCTCTGCTTTTGATTTGGTGTGAAGTGAGCTGAGCAACAACTGAACAGTTGGTGCTGCAAATACAAAAAAGAAAAAAAATGAAAAATCTTTTTGAGGGTCAACCATAACCCTACAAGTATTTTATATGAAGAAATAATTTTGCAAAATGCATGCCGTGGGACGAAAGCCATGAGATAAGCCCTTCCTATGATATTCAGTGCAGATACCCAATGTCAAAGAGCAACAAGAGAACAAAACACCTGAGGTTCCATCTCCGAGATCAGCAATGGATGGAGCCTGTATAACATTTTATGTGTAGTAATTGAAAGCACATGCCAGACCACCCTAGGATCCATAAGCAGCAAGAGCAGTTCAGTAAAGATCACACCCGTCCCAAAACAAGCCTGTTAGAGATTAATCTAGTAATGAATGCACCACACATTTTCTTTCCTAAAATTTCTTGAAGAGAGGTAAGGGGTAAATTTGTGAATCAGTGTCAGCTGTAAAGTCACAGGAAAAAAAAAAAAAAAAAAAGACATGGAAACAATGTGCTTTCTTAATATGGCAGAGAATTAGGATCCTAGAATGTCAGAGAAATAGAGCCATTTCAGAAGACCAACCATTTAGCAAGCGGTATGACTATTCGAAATGCTGCATGCAAGCACTATCTTAGTGTTTATGAGCCGATGCGAGGCCAATGCACTTGAACTAAATACAGCATGTGGAATCAGCCTAAAAACACTGACTTCAAAAGGGGTAATATGTGATGGATATGATGAATAAAGAGTAGCATGAGTGGTGTTTCCACAAGGGCTCAGGGTACCAGACACAACTGCAGAAAATCTAGAATCAGGGACAATGCTCTACCTTCTATTTCTGAGTGCTCCTTAAGATTGTAGAATAAGTAATGTAGCTATGTACAATCTCATGACCACTAATGCCACCACTCTCATCCTACATACAAGTTGGATATTCAAAGGAACCTGCATAATCATGCATACAAGTGTTAAGCACCATAGGACACAAATAAGCTATTCACACATATCTATGCATATTTCTGTTACACAGTAAAATCCTGCATGCCATGTGTTTTGCTGGGCATGCAGTATTGAAAATAGGCTTGACAGATACATGCAGATTGTCATGCTCGTGTCCACCTATATTGGATAAGTTCTCAATGCATCTTTTTATAAGAGCTTAGAGATTTCTATTTAAGTCTATGGATCTTCAATTAATATATATATATATATATATATATGTATCTTTTCTACAACTGTGAGTAATGTGCATGCATGCATATGTGTGTATATTTGCTCATGTATGAGAGTGCAGCAATGTTGTAGAGCTTTGACATTTAGTTGTGTAATATGTGTTTTTATTCTGAATGAAGAAAATCGGGATGAACTTTAAATTTCCAAGTGTTTATGTGTGCTTATGGGATCGGGATCATAATTACTTCAACAGTTTCCATCTGCATAACACACCATAAGTTGAAGCATATCACACTCATTTTGCAAAGCACTCCCCAGGTCCACCAGGCAGAAGCGGATGTTTACAAATGGCATGAAGCACTGAAATGGAAGCATGATTGGTGTACTCAACAGAAATATCATTCATTTAATTAGGAGATATTGTGGTCCTTATGGGATGAAAAACAACAGAAAAGTGGCAATTCTCATATATTAAAGCAAAGGGATAATTGAAGGCATCTCATAATTGAGTACTATGATGGGAAAGCAGCTACCCATGGTTCAATGAGAAGGAAAACAATCAGTTGGCTGTGATTAATTCGAGCACGCTGTTCTATGCAATTTTAGTAAAAGGAGATTGAGGACTCAATTGGTTAGAAAATGAAAGAAGATATTTTATAGAACATTAAAAAATGCCAGCATATATGCTACAGAAAGTTACATGTCAAGTCATTCTCATTCATTTCTGTTTCCTTTCCTCTTTAAACAGTTTATGATATGTTTCAAAATCTAAAAATTGCAACCTGAGACTGTATTACATCCTCCCAGGGACTGAAAAGGAGAGGATGTTTAACTCAACAAATCTCATAAAATGAGAATATAAGCTAGGCAACTAATATTCTACCTCAACTTCAGATGCTGTTCCTAGTTCACAAACAAATTTGGCCCCAAGATATTCTATACGCCAGGAACTTTTATGCACATAGAATGTAATGAGAACCAGATATTGCTACCATTTAAAAAAAAAAAAAATGATGCTAAAGAAACTATGGTATGATTATCTTGAATGAACTGTGGCAATAGACATAGAAAACATCAACATGATACACATTGCAGTATACCTGTACCGAAACTGACAGAGATCAGTCTTCCTTCTTGGTACAAGAACTCTCTTATCTTGTTAATTTGAATCTTATCAAGGACTGCCAACCAAATTTCTTCATATCTGCTATGACCTTTGCCTGTAATCTGCCCGCCACTCATCCTAACAGTATCAGAAGATGCTGGAGCTATCCTTTGTTGAGCCATCCCAGCCCCAGAACTTCTTTCTCCATCCATGCCCATACTGTTTGTGGCACCATTGCTATGGATGTCACCAGAAATTCCAGCATCAGGATTCTCTAATCCAATGTGCAGTGACAAGCCTCTCGCATTATTGAACATGTCAGCACGTTCACCACCATTGCTGGCTATATCTTGTCCAGCAGTATTATTCAGGGCCAGAGTGCCATGTTTAAAGCTGGTTTCTGTAGAAGAACGGGGGAGCAAATATTGTTGATCAGGAGCAAGCTGAAGCAATGCAGCCGTCAGCCATGTTAGTTTATCATTTGACATCCTAAGTTGCTTTTCCGCCTCAGAAAGGGTTTTCAGGGCTTGACGCAGTTTTTCCATGCTTTCTTTGCTCACTAAAAAACAATGAAATTGTCAGCTTATGAAAAAGCATATAAGCAAGAATTCTATACATCCTTTTTTTTTCTTCCTTCTTATCTTTCTTTCTCAGATCCATGAAGTAGGCAAACAGACATCTATAAAGGCGAAATTAATGATTCTCAACAATTAGAGAATATTAGAGAAGCAGAGACTACTGCTAAAATTCTGAAGGACAGAAAAGAAGGACAATAATATACATTGATGAAGTGTCTGCTGATAATCAACATAGAATTAAACCCAATGGATTTGTCAGCTAACTGCCACAAAGACACAAAAGTAAAAACTGTTATTGAACTCACATGGCTGTCGTTGAAAAAATTTTCTTCCATGTCTTTCTTTCGTGAAATCATAGCTACCAGCTAATATGTCTGTGATAACTGTGGCAAGCTGTGACATTAAAGCCAATGGCTCCACCCCAGTTTCCATTATCATTCTCAAATTCTTCACGGTATTTACTGTGTCTGCAGATAATGCAAAGTCAAGAAGATCCACCAGCTTTTCATCTGAGACAAGTCCAACCTGCAGAAATGATTCATAGCTTTTGACCCATATAATTAGCAGAAAACATGTCGAGAAGTGGGTAGCAGTTAATGGAAACTCGGTTCTCATCATGTACAATGTTCAATATCTTTACCAGTCACTGGTGGACATTTAATAAGGCTGAGAAGGCACAATACTAGAGAATAAAATTCTAGCAACTGCAAATAATGCCAAGATGGAAGATTGTGAGAGGACTGTGACCATGGCTGCATAGCAGGATCAAGCCTTCAAGGCATTTACATAGTTGGGTGAAGAAGCAAAATACAAAAGATAACGGTCATATATACAGTTGTTACTAAAGCATGAAGCAACTCAGAATAGAAACCATCAAAAACAGCCATCACATTGGAATTATTTTCCTAAAGCATAAATGGAATCAAGAACCACGGTTCAATTCAAGGTCTTCTAACCATCTTCCACAAAATCTGGACACCTACAGAATAGATACCTCCTGTCAACTGTAACCCTAACCAGAGTTCCAGAAGTGAACTTTAATAGATGAATCTTTTCAGAATTAATACAGTGATGCAAAGGTATAAGTAAAATTCTTCAGAACCAACTGCTGCACTATTAAAATACATTGCCATATCTGAAAACAATCAACCTCAACTGATGAAGAAAGGCTTAGGTTCACGATTTAGCAACACAATTAAAACATGGAAAGAGGACTGTTTGAGTTTGAATGATGTCAACTGAACATGTAGTGAACTTATTTTCTCTTCTCAGGACCATTATGCCATTCCCACAACTTAAATGCAGTAATATACATTTAAACACACCTATAACTGCCAGTATCTTGCAGCTATATACTTTATTACTATAGCTCATAATATACAAAGAAGTATGATAAGCTGGGAGAATTCAAAAGGCAAGAATGATTAAGAAATCAGGAGACACTGCAACAGGACACCGAACTGAAGACCTTTTGCCTACATCATTGAGCATGTATAGAACCCGGCATACTTGGCCGGAATGATCCAATAGTGCCCTCAAATATGGAAATAAGTATCGCACAGGTTATAATATATCAAAAATTTTAACATATGACTGCTCACAAGAATGAGAAATGGCTTACCAGTTCCTGAACCACAGTAATGAATATCTTCTGTCCAAGAAAACTCAGTTGTTCAAGAGTCATCTCAGCATCCCTCAATGATCCATCTGATCGTGATGCAATAAGTTTTAGTGCATCCTTCTCAATATCTATATCCTCTTTTGATGCAATCCACTGCAAAGTAGAGATAATATCTGCATCTTTCAGCTTGGGGAAAAAGAATTTCTGGCACCTTGACATAATTATATGAGGCAGCACATCGAGACTTGAGCAGATAAGGACAAAGACTACACGTCTGGGTGCTCGGTCCATGACCTTCGATAAGGCACTCCAGCAATCAGGGGACAGAGTATCACAGTCATCGAAAATAAAGACTTTGTGGTGTGATGACAACTTGGAAGTAATCACATTGTCAAGTAGATCTATAATACTCTCATAGTCAAAATTACTAACTGGACCAGCTTCCCTTATATTTTGACTCTTACCCATGTCATGTGCTATGCAAGAATTGCAGAAGCTACAAGGCTTGGGATGTTCTAAAGATTGACAATTCAAGGCTCTAGCAAATATCCGAGCACAGGAGGTTTTTCCTGTACCATGAGGTCCATAAAACACATACAGCAGTCCTACCTTTCTTTTTTTGATAGCATTGGAAAGAGCTCGTGCTACCAAATTTTGTCCCACCAGATCTTTGAAAGTTCTGGGCATGTACTTCTCTGTCAGATTTTGGTGCCTACCATTGTGGTTCTTATGATACTTATGCCGATCATCTGATCTAGCTTCAGAGCCAAGGTCAGAATCCACATGGCTTTTCAGCAAATGATCAGCATATAGACCTAGCTCTCCAGAATAGTCTTGCACCCAACCAGCATTATCAGTGCTTTCATGAGATGCAGATGCCTCAACTAGAAGAGGCAACGCCTCCGCATCAGATTTAGTAGATGAACTTGAATGATTGGATGCCACAGGCACATCCGTATTATCTCTATGACATGAAGCTGTGCCACCCTTCTTTAACCTTGAGTCTGATTGACCACAAGAGAAACTCCTTCCAGCCATGTCAAGGAATGTTTTTCCCTTATCATGAATTCTTGACCAATTCCATGGATTCCCGCAGCCATTCCTAGGAGCATGTGCAACATTTGGGTCTCCATACTCTTCTTCTTCTTCCTCAAACCTAGGCCATGCTGAACATTGAGCCAATGAATTGGAAGTAATGGGCAATTCACTCCGACCCCAAGTATCTCTTGAAGCTGAAGCAGCTCTAGCTCTTCTGGTACCTCGAAACTTGCGCCTTTTTGTCCTGGCAAGCCCATTATAGCCACGAACAGCACTCCCAGTCCCCTTAGCACTTTTCACCTGGTGAGGACGTCTTCCATGATGACAGGTATTAGAAGATGCCACATCACTATCCATTGCAGCCTCTCTCAGCTGCTGAGAAAGTGTTTTAACATGACAATCTTGACTATGATTCCCTCTTTGTTTGCTCCTTCTACCTTTAGACTCTGAATTCCCAGAAACAACATCTTGAACCAAAACATTAACATCCTGATCTTGAAAACGTTCCTCATGATCACCTAAAACATTAACCCTTTTACTTGTTTGACTGTGCTCTTCTCTCTTAATTCTCCTACTATCCCTAATACCACTACTGTTAATCTGGCTACTAACAACCCCTAAGCCATGGCTACCAATACTAAGATCCCCAGGAACAATATTTGTTGTTGCTGCATTTGCAAAGGGTGGAGAACTACCTGATAACCTCCTGCCTTCCCTGCTACATTCAATGCCCGCAGACTTTCTACCCTCCCGAATGGTGGAATCCTCATCGCCTTTCTTAGGAAGCAAATCAAGAACTGAAGGTAGACTAGCAGTAGGGTCCCTTAATGACCTGGACCGCTGGAGGGCAATAAGGTCCCCCATCAGCGATCTATCTGCCAAAATTGGGCTTTGCTTATGCATATGGTGCTTCATATGAATACAATTGGTCAGATGAATATGGTTATGAAGATGCTTACCGATGTCACCATTTGCATCCTTTAGAATCCTATTGCGGACAGACTCGTTCATGATCGGATCATAATAAATACAAGTGATAGCAGAATCTCGTGCGGCTCAACGATGCTAATCGAATTATATCTCATTTGTTGGAATCTTCTGACCTTCCAAAGAGTTTCCAAATTGTTGCCTTTCAGAAAAAAACAACTGATGACATATACAAATAGATTGCCAAGACCCGTAGAAAAAGGCAATACTTAAGCTCTGGAAGATCATCTACCAAAAGGGAAAGTATTGAACCTTAGCGGTAATAATCCCATTTACAGTGGTAACACTAAAAAATCCCAAAAATTCCCTCCAATGCAATAAATTTTTCAAAACCATCGTCATCATTTGATCTTGAAGGGAATATACATCATCACTACCCCAAAAACCATGAAACCAAACTCAGAATCTCACTTTGAACCCCGCGAAGTTGCACAACTCCACAGTGGTTCCCACACTAAACATCTCAGTTTCACTTGAAGACACAAAGATACTAAGACCGACCCATCAAGCAAAGCCTCTTATCTTGTTAGCTTAAAGTCTTAGAAAAGCAAAGTTCTTGACAAAATATAGAAGGTTGAGATTGAAAGAGAATGGCTAACACTACATTTCACCTGAATATTTCCCAAAAGCAACAATGACCTGCTTTGGTCATTAACACCGCCATATTATCTCTCTCTCTCTCTCTCTCTCTCTCTCACCACCGCCATATTATCTCTCTCTCACTTTCTCTAAGTTTCGGTTTCGGACACCAACTTCACATGTAACTCGCGGGGAACAATGTTTGCTTTCGTAGACACCGATAGTAAAAAAAATGCCCCAGAAACAGACCCAGGTTTAGAAAGAGAGAGAGTCTTAGGTTCTTGACAGAGAAACTACATAGAGAGAATCTGCAGAGAGCCACCAATGAGAGAGAGATACGTCTTGGAAAACAGGGCACAGTTTCTGCAAATAAAACGGTGTGTCCGTTTGCTTGAGCATGCAAATGCAGAAAATTGGTTAAATATTCAATAACTTCTGTCTAATGCACAGACACTATTGAATGCGTTTCCACCGATCTATATATATATATATATATATAATATAGTCCAACTGATAAAACAAAACTGGGATTTTGAATGGAGGGACCAGGGAAAGTGTCCCGTTCGGTTGGAAAGTCATCCGTTTTCCAGTACAACTTTGGTTGTGTCTGTGAACTGACAAGACAAAGTTGGGGCCTTTTAGTTTGGATAACCTTAACGTGCATTTCCATGGCGAAAAAAAAAAAAAAGGTTTTATGTTTTTATGCTTTTTTTTTTTTTCTTACTTTCAACTTTCCTTCCAAATGCTAAAACTTAAAACAAATGCCTGATGAAGGTTTTTCAAATTAGAAAGCAGGAATCTTTGAGCATTTTCTTGCACCGTTTTTTTTTTTCTTTTTTTTTTGACCATTATTTTGGCCTTGCTCCACAGGCGAAGGCAACAAGTGCGGATGGTTGGGTACCAGTTTTGACTTCCTTGCGCAAAGCCAGAGTGGCTTTTGGTTTTCCCCGAGCAAGATGTTAACGTGTGTGCTTAATGGGCTAAATTACCATCAAATTTAATATTGAGGAGATGCGCCACAGACTGAATGTTTTTCGATAAGAAGAATGTATTATAAAAAATATTAATTATTATATTTATAAATTAAAATTAAAAAATATTTTGACATAATTTAGTTATAAGTAATTACAATATTTATAAATTTAAAGTCCCAAGTGTTTTTTTTTTTGTTGAAGATTTTCTGTTTCTGGACTCTCTATGCTCTATTCTTTGTTTTTTTTCTTCTTCATTCTTCTTTTTTTTTGGGGGGGGGGGAAATAAAGAGTACTGATAAAAGAAGACTGAAAAAAATGTTATCATTGTCGTCAATATAGCCTCAGCTTCAATAATTCACAAAACTTTTGCATTGAGCAGTTCATAGAAATGTAATGTAACAGCGTCGAGACACCCTTTTAATATATGGAAAAGAAATGTTGATAATTAGACTTTTGTTCTAAAACATTGCATAGTTTTGATATCCAGATCTCATTGAACCCTGCAAACAAGTTTTGAAGCAAATAAGAAAGTCCAACAGCAAGGAATTTGTGAAATAAGAGGAATGTGCCACTGATACCTCCTACTGTGTAAGGATTGTACCCAAAAAATTAAGAAAAAAAAAAAAGTAGAAAAGGTTTTGTGGGCTGATAATTTGGCCATAATTCAAGGGTCTCACTCAAAGAAAAAGGAAAATGAAATCTTGAATTCATAATCATAATTTTTTTTTTTGCTCAAAATAACATAGTGTACAATCAGTTTAATAAAATGTACAATTAAAGACAAAACGTTTTTAAAATTCATTACATATTTTGTTTAGTGTATTGTGTGTATTTTTATTAATTTAATTACATATCTGTTAATTTTTAACAAAGAAGTTAGAAAATTTTAAAAATTAAAATTAAAACTTTTAATCAATTTGATCATAAAAGCAACCAAAATTTTTCTGAACACAAAACTGCACCCAAAAAAATTTTTCCTAATTTGTAAGGAAAACCATCATAAAAACTTGTTATCCATACTGGGGTGATTAATCTCTAGCTTTTTTTTTTTTTTTTTCAATTATGGTAAAAGCATAGAATTAGTTAAAAGTAGACGCATTATTTGGTGGCCCATCTGGGCCAGTCTCCACCACCTCTCTGTCTGTACCTACATGACTTAGCTTAGGCGTCCTTTTTTTTTTTTTTTTTTTTTAGGGGGATAAAATAGGTGTGCGCTTTCTTTCCTCTAGCCAATGACGAGGGAGAGGAATTTTTTGAGAAGATAACAAAAAATAATAAATAAAGACGAAAAGGGTCTTACATGCCTCTCAATGGTTATCCCATGACCTCCATGCTGGTCAAACAATGACACCTTCCCTTTTACTTTTTTTTTTATTTTTTTACCATGTTATTGTGGACAGTGATCATAATTTCTCATTAAAAGTTACTACAGTAAACCCCCAAAAAAAAAAAAAAACTCTAAATCCAAGTTCTGTATCATCCATTGATTAGGACATTGAATTATTTAAGGTTAGGCTAGAAGCACCCCTTCTCGTACTTTGAAGCCAATAATTTATCTCTGACCAGATTAGCTGGATAATATGGCATAAATTCCTTAGACTTAAAAATAAACGACATGTCGTTTACTTAAAAAATAAAATAAAATAAGGTAAACTGAGTGCGGTACGTGAAGGATAATGCATGACATCATTTAATTGCAGTAGTTAGAAAATCAATTGCAACCCCATTTGGGGTGAAAATTGGGAACTTTTGATTCTATATTTCCTCTTTTTTCCGAACAGCTAGCTGCTAATTATTGTCGTATTGATAAAACCAACAAATAGCTATAATGTCGATGAGTTTTCCCATTTACAATGTTGGACTTTTAGGTGAATTTAATAATTTAACGCATTATTGGACATAAAAAAAAAAAAAAAAAGCAAGTAATCCCTACTACCATAACTCACCATTGGTGGTATATTTGCTTCTCATGGTCCTAGAGATCCATCCTATGAGGTGTGGTAGGATTCCTCCATGTGCGTAGGATGACAATAAGCACAATGCTCCTTGGGAGTGTGGGGTACCTTATATGTCTCAATTTTTTATAACCCTTTTACTACTACAACTAGATTACAACGTGGGCTATATCAAATTTTTAAGAAAATTACGTTTTTTTTTTTAATCTAGCATTATAATCTCAAATTGTTTCATTTTGCATGGCAACGCAAGCTAGTGGTTTGTTTTATTTATGTTTTTTAGAGTGTTTTATTATTACAAATATTATTGTTGTTAAACTACTTTTTATTTGGCAATATTGGGGATCTTAATTAGTGTTTTGACTTGGATATTAGATAGTCATAAATTATTATTGAACTGCGATTAGTTATTTTTATGAAACACTATCAATTTTTTATTGTTAAATCAACTTTTAAAGGTCAGACCACAATTTTAAAGGGATATGCCAGAAAAAAAAAACCCTATAACTATATAAAATTTTACAATTAAATTTTAAATTTTATCAAGTTCTTATATTAGTATTAAATGTTTAAAATTTTTTCTTAATAAGTATTTTTTTCATAAAAAATGATCAATATATTAATAAATTATATTTAATCAATGTAAATATTTAATAGTTTGATTATTTTTTGCCTAAAAAATATTTATTTGAAAAAAATTGAACATTTAAAATTGATATAAATATTTAAAAAAATTAATTAAGTTGCATAAATTTATAACAATTTAAGACCAATTATATATATATATTCTTCATTTTGGACATAAGTTATGAGTTATTATCCTCTGGCCGGTCATCACAAGTTGTAAAGAAGAAGAGCTCATCAGCAAACAGTGTAGGCTTCCTTACATGAATTACATATAAATTACATATATTTTTTCGATTAAAATTTTAAAATTTTAAAATAAATATTTAAATTTTTTACCATTAAAACTGTCCCTTCAATGTCATTACGTTGGGTAGTTCTGGGCTACATGTACCTCGATTGCACAAACAACTCCCTTCATTACAGAAAAACATTGGTGACACATGTATGAGACGACACTTTAGCATCCCACATGGCCTAATGACAGTTTTTTATGTTCATTCGCTCGGGTTGTTGTCCCACTTTCAATTATGAGAATGAACGGGAAGGAAAGTTGGGTCACATATGGGCTGGACCATACCATAAAGTTTATAGGATACCCAAGAGATTTGCCTTTTATACTATCAAAAAAAATAAAAATAAAAAATAAAAAAAAATAAACAAAGTGCTTTATTGAGAAGTTAATTTTTCCATTTTTATAAACCTTACGTCCTCTTTTTTTTTTTTTTTTTCAAAATTAAAATCCAAGAGTTTGATTAATAATAATGTCGACCCTTTATTCATAAATTGACTTTGACTGGGTTTGACGTCATTCTATTTGTTTGTGGAGGATTTTTTTTTTTTTTTTTTTTTGGTTGCATGATTTTGTCAAAAGATTGTCCAATGACCACCAAATTATGCTGCAAAACATGTTTACAATAAAAGGATTGGCTGTGAATAAATAAATTGATAAAATAGTTGAGGAAGAGTGGGGACAACTCCCAATTATAGAACAGAGACACACACATAAAATAGTTGAGGAACACTCGTCATTTGTGAACCCTGATCTATCGGCATCACAAATAGTTCACAGACAACTGGAAGGTCCCACGGCCATTAATTTTTTCTGGCGAAAGCTCCAACATCCACTGAGTAGGTAGTGGGGTGGTGGTCTAGGCCGTTGAAATTATGGACATTAAAGTTCACCTGCTACGTGGCCCTTTTCTAAAGCACACGAATGATCAACTGTAGTTGGAAACAGTTGTTCGAATCATTGGTCCAATAACTAGTTGGGGGGGGTAGGGGGCGAGGCAATGAACAAATTTTAAGTAACGACGAGAAAATTGGAGAGGAAATCACATAGAAAAAGGAAGTCCAAATAGAGAAAAAAAAAAAAAAACAAAAAAACAAGGAAGGAAGAAGAAGATTGGGGCAATCTTGGCAATGCCACCATGAACACATCATAGATTTCTTGGATTAAAAACAAAACAAAACAAAAAGAAGGAAATAACATTTATAAAATACTTATAATTAAATTCAAATATTAGTATGTAATGAAAAAATAATTTAAATGAGTTATTCGTATAGAGATCATAAGATGACTTGTTTATCATAGGATGACACAATTATTTTCATACTATACAAAAAGAAGACGCACCAAAAAGTATTGACTTGGGTCGAGGGCCTACTGACGTCTACTAGAACGAACCTTACCAATCCTGACGTCTCAAACCAATTTTAAATGCTCGATCTGATTTAAAATACGCTCACCCTTATGGTGAACAGTGCAAAGAAAGTGGAGGGCATCCTTTAATTTCGTCGGAAACTTATACTTCATGTCTACTTCTTCCCGACAAACCAGAGCTTGGCGAAGCGTAAAACCAATGGTGTTTTTTTATCTTTTTTATGAGGTAATCAACGGAGTTATAGGGGTGCGTGTGTGTGCCTTCTGCGGCGATGATGCATCGCGGTGGCCGCTGCACGGGGACCATTTGGGGTGCCAACTAGAGAAAGCTGCTCAAAGCCATGATTCAAAAGGATTTACGAGTAATTTGGAATAAATCTGCTTTAAATCTCACAAGCCACACATCACGTTCGCTTTTCCCATAAATGATGCAAATGGAAATCACTGACTGTGACCTGTTAGATTGACTAATCCCTTAACTCTCTAATTTGATAATTGTTGGTTATGACAATATTGTTTAAACTAACAATGTTCATGGATCATATCAATCGATTTATATATATATATATCCAAAAAATCACTGACAATTTCTTCAAATTTAATCGAGAACAACGAATTATAAAAAGTGTTTCAAACTATCAAAAATGACATAATAAAAATGAATTAGTTGCGTGAGGGTTAAGGTAATTAAGGATGGATGGTTACATCAATGTCTAAATTGCCACCTACCTTCCTATTTGATTCTCATTTTTGTTCCAAGTAATGCAACTTTTGTACCCCACTTTTAAATACTTGAATAAAAAACATGTAGCCAACCTAAGAGTGCCTAGAAGAAAAGGAAGCAGTGAATATTAATCACCACAACAATTCTACATCACAAGTCACAACAAACATTGAAAAAAGTCTTTTCTTGTAATTAAGATAATTTGTGTAAACAGTTATATATATATATATATATATATCAACATTTATATTAAAAAATAATATATATGTATGTATATATATATATATATTTTCATAACTTATTTGTATATTATAATTACATCGACACGCGTCGATAGCCAATTGGATAGCCCTCCGTGGCAGGGCAGGGAACTTCCACGTGGCGGATCTCGCCGAAGGCAACTAGAAAATAAGCCTCTAAAAATTGCAAAATAAAAGCATCCGTGGGTCTCTCTGCTTCTTCAAACCCTAATTTGCAACTGGGCGAGAAGGATCTCGATTCAGCTCGTAAGTTTCCACTCTTCCTCTTTTTTGGTGGGTTTCCTACGTCTCTCGTTTCGTCAATTCCCCCGTCGGCGTCCATTTTTCGGCTTTTTAATTTTTTTTGGATAAAATTCTATATATATATATATAGATTTTGTGTGGTTGTCTCGCTATTGATTGCATGGGTCTCGATCTCGGCTTGTGGTGGTCCTTGGGCTATGAATTTTACTGGATCTAATTTATGTACTTGCCAATTTTATTGGCGTTTCTTTTACAAGGAAATGTTGTTTGTATGGTGATTGGATTGGTTACGTGTTTTTTTCGGGATTTGTTTTTGGAGAATTTGATGGGTAACATTGTGGAAATGGATGCAGGGTTGGTGGGTTTGAATAGTTAGAATGGGTGGAGGATTTAGGGTGTTGCATTTGGTCAGGCCGTTTCTTTCATTTCTGCCTGAAGTGCAGAGTGCTGACAGGAAGATTCCCTTTAGGGAGAAGGTCATATACACTGTCATTTCTCTCTTCATCTTTCTGGTTTGCAGTCAGCTACCGCTTTATGGCATACATTCTACCACCGGTGCTGACCCGTTTTACTGGATGCGTGTTATTCTTGCTTCTAACCGTGGGACTGTCATGGAGCTTGGAATTACGCCAATTGTGACTTCTGGACTGGTGATGCAACTGTTGGCCGGGTCTAAGATCATTGAAGTTGACAACAGTGTCCGTGAGGATCGTGCGCTGTTGTGAGTGACTCTTTGCTTTTTTCTGCATAAATGGCATCTTTTCTGTGCCTTCCTTCCTTTGAAGTAATTGGGAACTTCACTCTCTTTGTTTTGCCTGTGGTAAATGATTGTTTCTTTATTGTGTAAAAGGCATACTTGCATTCCTCATTCCATGGCAATGATGCAGGTGTCCTAAAAAATAAAGAAATGGAGGAAAAAAAAGAAATCTTTCAGTCAGTAGTTTCTGTATCAGTGGAGTAACAGAAGGCTAGAATGTTTTGGCGCAGCTCTGTGCCAATCTTTTATTAAGCGAATAGTTTCGGAGCTCACGTTGGCATAAAATCTTTGGGTTTTGGTTGGTGAAGTCATTAAAAATATGCGTTCGACAAATAATAAATACTTTGTTCTCTAGAAATGTGCTTGAACTTTCTGTCACGCTGTGTTATACATGCTCAGTTTATGATTTGTCTGGGATTTTTATGTTCTTGGGATGCTTCTGGAATGGCTTTTGCATGAACTTGTATATTATATATTCTACTTATTTTGCAGAAATGGGGCACAGAAATTGTTGGGCATCCTGATTGCTGTTGGTGAGGCTGTTGCTTATGTGCTATCTGGAATGTACGGTAGTGTTGGACAACTTGGTGTGGGGAATGCTATTCTTATCATCCTTCAACTGTGCTTTGCTGGAATTATTGTTATATGCCTAGATGAACTTCTTCAGAAAGGTTATGGTCTTGGCTCTGGGATCTCGCTTTTTATAGCTACCAATATCTGGTAAGCCACCTAACAGTTTGTCTTGTAGCATGTTGAACTTTTGGCCATTAGTTTCCTTGTTTATATCTTGCATGGATTGTTGTTTTGTTTTGGTGTTTGTGCAGTGAAAATATCATATGGAAAGCTTTTAGCCCGACAACTATCAACAGTGGCCGTGGTGCTGAGTTTGAGGGTGCTGTTATTGCTCTGTTCCACCTGTTGATCACTAGGACAGACAAAGTTCGTGCTCTTCGAGAAGCTTTCTATCGGCAAAACCTTCCAAATGTTACAAATTTGCTTGCTACAGTCTTGATCTTCCTCATTGTTATCTATTTCCAAGGTTTCCGTGTGGTCTTACCAGTGAGGTCAAAGAATGCCCGTGGGCAACAGGGCTCATATCCAATTAAGCTCTTCTACACCTCAAATATGCCTATTATTCTCCAATCTGCCCTTGTTTCCAATCTCTATTTCATCTCTCAGGTACACTTTTTTTCTGCATTGGCTAAAAGCCAGATTTTCCATGGTATAACACTGTTCATTATGTGCAGTTGCTGTATAGGAAGTTTAGTGGAAATTTCTTTGTCAATCTGTTGGGGAAATGGAAGGTATCTGAATACAATGGCCAGTCTGTCCCAGTTGGTGGTCTTGCGTACTATGTCACTGCACCAGCAAGGTGAAAGCTGCTTTTGCTTGTTTACAGTTGTTTCTGGTGGTGTTGTGCGAATGTGATGCGGCAGTTTAGTCATTTCGACAATCATTGACCTTTTTCTGGCACCAATGATGCCTTTTTTCTTCATATTTATTGCAGTTTGGCAGACATGGCAGCCCACCCATTCCATGCTCTTTTCTATTTGGTGTTTATGCTTACAGCCTGTGCATTGTTTTCTAAAACTTGGATTGAAGTTTCTGGGTCTTCTGCCAGAGATGTAGCTAAGCAACTCAAGGTATGTTGGGATGAGATTCTCTCACACCACTTTAGTCATATTTGTTTAATAACGGTCCCTGCTTCTTCAACAAAGCCTCAAGTATTTGTACATCAGTGCTGTGTTTGTTGCTATGGTAATGAAACTTGTTTGCAAGTATCAGACATGCTAAGATTTTTGTGGCTTATTGCTGTTTAGTCTTATTACTGCCCCGGAGTGCAAGAATTGCTTCATTTAATTTGGAGTCCCTAGTTCATTTGCTGCATTTAGTCAACTCACTGTTTGTAATTAAAGTAGACCAAAAAAGCTACCAATTTTTTTTCTTTGGCATTATTTAATGTTCATGCCCCTTTTTTTCTTCTTCTTCTTTTTTTTCTTTTTTTATCTGCAGGAACAAAATATGGTGATGCCAGGACATCGTGATTCCAATTTACAGAAGGAACTAAACCGCTACATTCCAACAGCGGCTGCCTTCGGAGGAATGTGTATTGGTGCATTGACAGTTTTGGCAGATTTCATGGGTGCAATTGGCTCGGGAACTGGAATATTGCTTGCTGTTACCATTATATATCAGTACTTTGAGACATTTGAGAAAGAGAAGGCCAGTGAGCTTGGCTTCTTTGGATTCTAAAACCTGTGGCCCATGTTAGGGAATCGTAGGTGGCCCTGTCTAAGGCCCTTGTGAGTTTTTGTGAACTCAACAGAACGGTGTAAGTGGGTACCTCCTTTTTTTACCCCCTATGGATCAAACTAGAAGCTCAAAATGGTAGTGGGGGTTGCGGCATAGTAATTTCCTTGGTTCTTGTAGTTCATATAGACTTTGTCTCAAGTCACACTGACAATGAATGACACAATTTTTGCCAAGAGGAAGACATGGAATGCGCCCTCTTATTATCTTCTCTTATATGTCTGTCTTCTGCATTTTACATGCTCATTGAATTAAGATTTTATCGGGATTTAGTGTCATTTAAAGGTGAGAAGACAATGCCATTGAAATTTCATCATGTGTTTCTGTTGAGTGTAGCAGTGTACTGCCGTTGCAATCTTTTCTTGTCACTTTGTTTCAGCGTTCCCATAGAGATGCTAGAGAGCATTGCCCTGATGGGTCATCAGTGATTCATTTCTCCTGCACCGTTCATTGCCAATAGTGCATGTCGTGAAAATAGTTTGGGGGATGAATTTCCATATATATCCCCGGAAGGCAAATCATCTCGACAAGGAAGCTCATTGTGGTCACAGAATAAGATTAAGAGCTAATGACATTTTTCTCATGGCCTTTAGCCGGAAGAAAGTCAGGATCGGAAAGAAACCATCCAAACTATCCTATTTTGTCGGATCACATGTCAGGCCTCGTGATTCTGCCGATCCATGACTTAGAAGATTGTTGAGTCTAGGCTTAGGTAGCTCAGGCGGATCGGTAAGTCATAAATAAAGGCATATTGTAGTCAAGCTCTAACAAATTTAGGTGATTTAGGACTCACATTGAGTTTGGATGCGTGATAAAGCATAAGAGTACGCGAGTTTACATTAAGAAGCGAAGATTTTGCTGTTTTTGGATTGAGAACGGTGGACTACAATAAAAAATAGCTCACAAACTGACTCCTAGTAGAGCAGAGCATGACAGAATGACCAAAAAATAAAGGAAGAAAAAGTTCATTAAAAGAGATTCCCAATGATCTTAGTACACTTCTCTATGGTTTTAGATGCTTCAGAACTTGTTCCCAAGGGGGCAAAAATTATAATTAAGCTTGGTCCGAATATGGTTGCTAGTCTTCTTAGTAAAGATGATTAAGTTATACGAAGATGAATTATTAAATATGGAGCTTGTTTCACTTCCATTACTGGCACCAGTCTCCGTGTTTGGATCTTTATTTTCCTACATTAGCTAAATAAGTTGGTTTGGTCCGAATTTGGATCTTTATTCTTTTCCTTTTCCAATGATAAGCTTACAATATATTTTTAATGTCACTAATGATTTTTTTTAACTTTTAATTGAGCCCCTCGACAACAATGCAATTACAAGATATTTTGCAAGGAAGCTCGCTTCCTACTTTGAGCAAGATTTACTCATTCATCACCTTTTCCTCAAAGCAACAAGACTAGGAATTTGAAGACAATTTATCCTTCCCTTATTCAATAAAACTTCATTATACCCCATTAGTTAGTTCTCGTTTATATCCATCACCAAACTTACCACCTAAATGTTAAGTAATGTAGGAGACATCATGGTAGAGCAAAATAAAGTTTCAGAAATGTTGGTGTTCTTTCTCTATGGCTATGATCAACCAATTCTTCTCGCAGGCATAACTAAACTATGTTTTATAACCTAGAGAAAGTTGAAGAAAGAAAGGTTTATGTATTCTAAGTTACATAATTATACTAACCCAAGGTTTATAACCCAAGGTTCCCCTTTTGGTTTGGAACCGTGGAACCGTCAGACTGATGCTAATTTTGAGTATAGTTCTAGCTCCAAACAGAATCACGATCAAGCCTAATTATAATCAACACCTTGCATTTCGTAGAAGCCATGAGCTTTCGTAGAAGCCTAACAATGTCTGAGCATAAGCCTAAAATAATAATAATAATAATAATAATAATAATAATAATAATGATAATGATAAAAATAAAGAAATTCCTTAATTAAATCTCTTTTTGTATTAAATTCACCATCATAATTTCATGTGCGGAAACATTGCTGTCATTCCTTCCTAATTTAAAGCTTGATGTTCATAATTTTGAATGTCGAGCGTGATCAAGAATGAATGACAGTAGAACCATGCCCATCTACTTGACTCTATACGTGCATTTTAATCCGGTTTACTAAGAGGGAAAACCGAGAACATGGTGCCATCGTCAAATGCACATATGGTATTTCATTGGCTTATGGGCCGTACGTCCTGTGATATTCAATAATTAGTATGACTTTTTAGGCCCTTCCTCTAATTACGGTTCATTAATAATAACTTTTGTTTGTGTCATACTGTCTGCCAATAATGCTAAAGAGAGAAGATACCATAATTACTGGGGAAATCTGATGTCTTTTACTACCTTAATTTCTCAAATAAATGTCTTAACATTGGAGGGGGGGGGGAGGGGAGGTCTTCTCCATGATCTAGAGTCTCGAGTCCCAGTTTAAGTCCAAACTAATTGATGATCAATAGCTAAATTAACGATTGCTTTGAGCCAAAGCCTATAATTCTAAATAAATTCAATTATTTAATATTCCGAGAACCTTTGATTATCAAGGTTAACTGATGTTTTCAAATTTATCTATTCCATAGAGTGGTTCCTCATTTGGAGACAAAAATTTGCAAGTCGCTATCTTCTTTCGGCCATTGCTTCTCTCTCACCATTTTCTTTTCCTTTTCTTCTGCCTTTGATTAAGAGTAAAATCTAAGTCATATTAAGTGTTTTTATTTTTTATTTTTTATTTTGTAATGCATCAATTTGTTGGGTTACTAGTAAGCACAAAGGTGAACATGGGGGCATTCATCGGCTAGAGTAAAATTATAAGTTACACTTCCCTGATTTGACAAAACGGAAATTTTACATGGACGCATATAACGCCAGACAAGAGTAAGTCTAATGATCATACGATAAAAATTTATTAGTTTTATGTTTTCGATGTTTTAATGTGTATAATTTAATTAATAATAAAAATTATAAATATACAACAAATAATTATTTTCGTACAATATAAATTTTTGTTTTTCCTCCGTCAAATTTTCTCGGTACGAAACTCTCGGTGGACTGAATATTGACGGAGATTCCAACCGGCCATTGATGTGGAGACGAGCTCAGGGTCTCTGTCATGTATCCATTCCCATATAAAGTAAGCTGCTCGAATTTTTTGCTTTATTGCTCCTGTCGTTAAAATTATATATATATATATATTTTAAAACAACTCCACACACACACACACACACAACAAAACTGTACAAATTGAACTATTGTATTACATATAGGAAAAAACTTGTTACACACAATAGTAATAGTAATAGGTAAAGTTGGACACAATAATCAATTCTTTTTGTATTATTATAATAAAGTCAATATTATTTTATTAATTGTAAGTGTCTGTGTTTCATGTCTACTTAGTTGCTTCCTTGTATCCGTTCATTTCATTCAACACTAAATAAAAACTTGTTAGCATAAATTTATTTCTCAGAGGACTTTGATAATGAAGCTGCACGTCTTCACTATCAAGAAATGTTGGGCATACAAGAACAAGACCACCTTGCTTGATAAGATTTCATGATGCCATCTCCTATTCATTAAATACTTTAGTTCCATGGAAGCTTCCAACTCTAATGTTTCCAGTGTAATACCTCGAAAATTTATGTCTAAAAGGGGGCACAATTTTTGTTTGAGTTAATATTTAAAAACTATCACGATGTTTACATCAATTAACAAATATATTATAATTTTAAAAAAATAATCATTTAATTTTTATAAAACTTTTTATAATATATTTAGTATGTTGTCTAATTAGATTAATGAAAATTATTAAAACTAGCCATGTGATGTGATAAATGGACAATAATGTTAGCTTGTAGTAAAAAAAAAAAAAAAACACCTAATAAGTCTACATAAATTTATAAGAAGATATTAAACTATTTTATAGTTAGATAAAATTTAATTACTTTTATTCAATTAAAATTAATTAAAATAATTTTTAACCTAAATAAAATAGAAAAATGTAAAGCAAACTTAACATTAAAACCCATTTTATTTGAAATAAATGGTTGTAGAAAAAAAAAAAAAAAAACAAATCGATAGTGTGAGATGAAATTTTTTTGGTAAAAGAAATAATATTGTAAATCATACTTATTTATTGATATATTAATTGTATTAAGATTGTAAATATAGGGAATAGTAAAAGCCTAGACATTACAATTGGAAAGTCATTTGCCATCAGTATGATAACAAGTAACATTCATTGTAATTTTGGAGTGAATGTTCAAATGTATATTTTATGGAGTCAAAACAATCTTGGACATCAATTTCTTAAATGTTGCTATTAAAAGTAAGATAATTATAAATTCTTTTAATGTTTTGATTTAGAAACTAATGAAGTTGATAAGGGAGTGATAAGGCCATTTTAAAGTAGAGACAAAAAATTAGAAGTTAGAGTTAAAAGTGTTGATTAGTCTAATAATTTCTATTTGAGTTGAGTTCAGTTACTTAAAAAAGAATTTTACTTAATAATTAAAAAAAATTAACAGATGGTTAAGAAATTAGGTTAATTAAAAGTTAAGATGTTATTGAAAAAGAATACTCAATTAAAAAGTAATATAAAATCTTTAATAGAAGTATTTGTATTGTATTGTATTTTATTTTTTATGTTCATCAATCAATTTTCAATGAAAATTATAGATGGTAAATTCATATTTCTACCATAATTTTGAATTATGAAATTATATATAGGTACCTTTTTGGAATAAAAAATTTTTGATTGACATTTGCTTGTAATTATGAAAAATTGAAAGTTTTTAATTGAATTAAGTACATTAGGTTGTAAATGGCTTTATCAGGTAATATTAAAATAAAGAATGTTTATTGTATTTATAAATTTAAAGCAAAATTTGCCCCAAATTATTAAATTACATGGATAAAAATGAAATTCAACAAACTTTAAGTTTAATACAATGTCAAACTATAAAGTGACTATCAAAGTTTAAAGTGTTGACAAAAATACAAAATAACAACCTATAACAAATGGCCTAAAAAGCCTAAATTCATTGTTCCCATTAATTGCATAAATTAATTGGTGTTGCCAAGTGGCTGAGTTCTAATTATGTTAATTGACTTCTCATATTTGGAAATTTTGGTTTTGTTTTGCCTATTGGTACCAGCACCATTACCTTTAGCTAACTTTTTTTATGGAGCAATTACATTTGATTATCTAGTAGCTTGAGATATATTGATTCTAAATTGATTTGGATTGAACATTATAATTTTAGCACATATGTAAGGCTCTTATAAAATAAAATAAACATTGAAATATACAATCATCTCTTTTGTTATATACCATTAGCAAATTAACAATTAAACAACACTTATATTTCTAGTAACTTTAAGTATACATTGCTAGTTCTCATTTGTCTTTTTTTGTTATAATCTTTTTTTTCATCGTAACAAATAGTGGATTTAACTTTTATTGATTTGACTACCTTTTCTTTGCTATATTTGTTCCATTACTAGAACTTGCATGTATTAGTTGTGACTTAATTTTCTATTATTGGCTAACTTATATTAGTTTAAATCCTTAACCTTCCTTTTTTCTTCATTTATAATAATAATCACACTTAGTAATAAAACATTAAATATGAGAGTTAAAGTTTTATTAATCTCTTTTAATGAAAATTTCTTACTTGATTTGCCTATCTTTGTTGTACTTGTACTTGACCTAATTATACATATTGATTTAAAGTTACTTTTTTTCTTGTTCTTCCTCTCTTTTTGGTCTACTAAAAAAAAAAAAAACCTATTACTAAGATATTACTAAGGTAGTACAATGATAAATATGATATGTTTTATGAATAATTTGACTTAAATTTACACTAATTGGTGTAGTTGGTATAGGAACATCATTTCTTAAGCATCCTCTCTTATTATATTCAAAACACTTACATCTCTGACATTAAATCTCAATTCTTGCCCTTGACATATGTTCATACCTCTAAGAGATTTATTTATATCTTTTCTCTTTATGCATTTTAGTTTACTAGATATAATTTTGAATGTAAATGGTAGCATTGTACAATTCTAGACTACATGTCATATTTGATGATTAATACATGTAACAATATTACAAAAGATCTTTGTCAAATCGTATTGATTGCACCCATAGGTTTTGGAATTAAGATTTATAATAAACTTTTTATTATAGCATAATACTTCAAACTTTAAAGTTCTATTTACCTTAATTGTGTTTATTATGGACTTTGACTTAATGTTTTTAAACTTTTTTTTTGGATATATGAATAAATGTCATTAAGATTTTGCTTTATTAACTTTTTTTTTTTTTCTTTAAGTCTTTCCATTAAAGTAATTCTTATATCTTCTAACATATCTATAATAATCTTTATCCTAATCTTAATAATGCACATATTAAAGTACTTAAATATATTGTTATCCATTATGCCATATTTGAGCAAAGTACTAATGAATTCTTTGACAAAACTTTATCATATCTTTATTAATGAAATCATCATATACTTTTAAGCTCAATTCCTTCATCTTTTTAATAGCTTCTTTGAAATGAATTTCTATTGTACTTCTAATAGCTTTTTACAAGCATTGTTTTAATGCTTGACCCTTAAACTTATGCAAATTCATATAAACATGTCTAACATAATTTGTTACACTTAACATATGACAATAGTTCTTTGACAAAATCAATAATACCATACATTAATAAATGATACAAATTTGTATAGTAATCATCCTTTTCTTAACATATAAGAATGATTATAAGTAAATATTATACTAATTAAATATCAACTATACTTTTTATTGCTCACTTATGATTATCCATCCAAAACTAGTTGAGAAACTAAGATTTTTAACAAATAGCTTGAGAAACCATTTTCAATTAGTAATTTTTTCCTTTGTTATTATTGCTTAAGTAATTAGATATATTTAATTATTATTATCTTTACCTATGGTACTTAATAAAGCTCTTTCTAAGAATATTTTTAAGAAACAACCATTAAGTCTTATAATTGGCTCATAACTAACTTTGAAACCTTCTTTTAATGTTCCAAAACTAATATAAAATCTATGAAAAATAGGTTTATAAGGTTAATTTCTACCTTATTTATTTATGGCTTAAAAAGACAAAGGGTTTCTTAGGTTTAATTTTGCCATATAGGATTTAAGTTTGCTGTAGTGTTTCTCTATATATCTTATTAATATTGATATTTTTTTGTTTTTAACTTGATAGTAATGCAATTATGTTATTGTGAGTGCAAATTTCTTATTTATATCAATCCGTATATTTTTAATAGGCTAGCTAGAATTCTTTTGGACAACCACTCAATTGTTTTCATCTTATTTCTTATTACTTAACAGTATGTATGTGTGCCAAATATAAATTTAACCATAAAAGTCAACTCTTTTATACTTTAACTAGCAAATACTTTCTATACATATCCCATAATACACCTAGCTTTCATCATTTTCCTTCTAGTGTTACACCATCTTAATAGAAAGCCATAAAGAATAATATATCTTTGGATACACTTTTTAAACTATACATATCCCTCAAACCTCATCTTTGTTATGAATTTTAATATTTTGTGATCATAATTAAGATCATATATTATGTATTTGTTCCTTTTTTACATTTTCTCTGTTTAGATCTTTATATCATTTTTTTCATTACTCACAATAGTATTAACATCATTATTAGAATCCTCATACTCTACTATCTACCATCAATATTACTTTTCCCTAGATTAGTAATAGTCATGTTAACAGGCTTTATGGCCTTTTTATCATTTATCAATATATCTTTATCTTCCATATCATAATCAATTTTATTTTTATCAAAAGGAGTGAAATCAAAGTCTTGATCATTGTCATTAATATCATTATCAATATCATATTACTGCTTAAATATAAAATTTGAACCTTAACTTTCATATCCCCTATTAACTTTACACCTTTCCTTATTGTTTTATGGTCTTTCATTGCCTATCACTTTGACCAAAACCGATATCATTTAGATCTCTTTCATCTTAATCTAACTCATTACTAGCATTAATGACAATACTATCTTGTAAGGCAAACCAATATTTAGGTGCTTCGACACTACTATCTCCACATTTTCATTCACCTTTCTCATTCACATTTCTAACTTTTTAAGTTAATTAAGCTGAATAAAATCTTTAACTACAATTTCATTAACCCATGCATAACATATATATGTACAACATGTTCTCTTTTTATAGTCATCTCATTTACCATTTCCAATAATGACATATCATATGTCATATTCAGAGGTTTACTTCTAACTAAGGATTGGTTGTGGAATTTATAGAGGTAACTTTCAAAGTAGCCTTTATATATAACATTGACAAATACTCTGTTGTTATGACTTTATAGGTCTTAATATCCCCTTTAATATATCAAACTTCAAGCTCTAGTTCCAACATCTCACCATAATAAACAATTAAATTTATCAACATTTTGCAAAATAATAAAGTTTTTTTGATTTTAGCTTTCTCCTTTTCTTTTCTTGTTTTGTTTTATTTTTTTGCATTTTTGTTTAACCAAGTCAACACCAAAACCAAATCTAGTAAATACCTATGAAAATTAAAAACCCTAATCTCATTCATGTTATCATTTAGTGGTCTGACTAATATGAGATACAAAGAGCTATTTTATAATAATTGAGAGTTATTGAATAACCATAATACATATTTTCTTTTCTTAATTTAAAATGTCAATTCATTCAATTATTAATTAAAAATATTAAAGTGTTTATAAGGTATATGACTTAAACATTCATTAAGCTTATAATTTATATAACTAGACTTTATTTATATTAAAAAAAAAACTAATACTAGTCCACATATACAAATAACCAAACACCTATTAAACTGCAATTTACAAAGAATGTTTACAAATTTTACCTTTATGCATTCATATAAAACAAATATTTATTTCTAATTACAAGTTAATATGAACCACCTTATATCCTTAAAAAAAGTTGTCAAATGAACTTTTTATCTTTGTCTTTTTTTGTATTCTTCCTTAACATTACAAATTTATAGACCACTTGCTTTCTTATTAGCAAATTCTACCTAACCTCTATTCTCACATTGATAGTTGTTACTTTTATTTTTGTGAAAAAAAATTATTAAGATTAAGTTTTTACTTTTTGTAATTAGTTAAAATAAAAAGTTTTATGAGTTTAGAGTTTGCATTACTTTTCATTTTTTTTATATAGTACAAAATTACTTTTAAAATAATGATAATTATTTTAAGTAATTTTAATTAAATAAAAATAATTAAATTTGACTTATTACTTTCTAGTTAATACCTTCTTCTTAGTTTAGGTGAATTTTTCTTAATATTTTATCTTTAGTATAAGTAAGTATTATTGCCTACTTTTCATACAATGTTATATTATGTTCTAACAATTTCAGTTATTCGACCAAATGACATAGTAAATTTGTTATGAAAAGTTCATACAGAAGCTAAATTGTAAATTTTAAAAAATTTTAATATATTTATTAATTTAGACAGAAGTCATCAATTTTTAAGATATTAATTCTTTTTGTTTTTCGTTAGTTAAATTAATATTTTTCGAAAGGCAAATACGGGTCCCACGCTTAACAAGTTTAGCCGTGTTTAGCGCTTATTCTTTAATGGTCAGAGCGTAGGGACTCGTAACATTTGTTGCTTTGTGGGGAAATTTATTGATTATTAATTGGGAAACAAAGAAAATTCCATTTCTATTGGAATCCTCTTTCTTGCTGGACTAGGCTTGCTTCCTCGGGTTTTGTAGAAGAAAAGCTCCAAAAATGAAAGCTTTTCCCCAACGTGGCCTTGGAGTGCTGCAGCCTGCAGGGTTTCTGTACTGTTGGGAGGATTCTTTTTTTTCTTTTCTTTTCTTTTGTTTTTCTTTCTCAATCTTAAAAGAGGCTTAAAACCGATAAGTATAAAAAGAGGATGAAAAAGACTCCTGAAAAGAACTATTTGCCATTTCCACTTTGTGTGGAAGAACTGACGACGCCAGTGAGACATTGTCTGATATTTGCACACTTTTTATTGTTCAAATATATTTAATTAACTGATAATTATATATTTTATTTTTAATAATTTTCACTTCTTCTAATCTAAAAAATGTATACATGTATTCAATTTTTAATGAACAACCGTATTGATGATCTTTGCTGTTAGATACACATATTAAGTAAGTTTTTTGAATTTATTATTATTATTGTACATTTGTTATGAAATGAAAAAACTACTTACACTCCAACAAGCTGTCAAATCTCAACATTTTCACATCCTAATGTCATTAATACTAATTGTTTGCATTTGAATTGAAGTGGGAAAAGAAACTTCTGAGAAAGAAAATAAAATAATTATTTTGTTGGTTGTCTGGATGAGTTAGAAATTGAAAAAAAAAAAAGAGTAAATAGAAAGTAAAATTTTTTGTCTAGATATTTGAGTACATAGAGAGAAAGAAATTTGCCGTTTATGAAAGATATAAAACCTAATTCGGCCCTCCGCATGATATTTTTTCTTAAAAGAAAGCTCTTAAAATTTAAAAACAAATCGTAAAAGATTTTAAAATGTAATTTAAAAAATTATAAATCCAAAAAAGAATCCAATTTTTTTTAAAAAAATAAATCTAAAAACTATAAATAAAATCTGAAAATTCATAAAAATTTGAAAATATTTTGAAAAAAATTTAAAATGCATAGAAAATTGAAAATTCAAAAAAATTCATAAATTAAAACATTCGTAAATAAAAACCACAAAAATAAAAATTAAAAAAAATTCAGGTATATCTTTAAAAATTTTTAATTTTAAAATTTTACGATTTTAAGAATTTTACTTTTAGTTTTTAAGTTTTATTAATGAGTTTTTTTTAATTTTTTAAAATTTTGGAAAATTTTTACAATTTTAAACTTTTTTTTTATAAAAATATCCTGTCATAAAAATATTCCATAATAATAATAATAATAATAATAGAAAAGATTGAGCAGAGTTTCGTATTTATATAATTAAACCTATTTTCAGTGTCAATTTTGTAGTGTTTTTTCACTAAGTAGGGTGAGAAACTTTTAGTGGAAAAAAAAAAAAAACTTTCACGTCATTATTTAGCCATTTTCTTTTCCTATCTCTTCCCAAACAGACGAAAATTCTCTTTCCCTTCTCCCCCTTTTTTTTTTTTTTTTATCGGCTTGTTTGTTTCATTGCTTTCTTTCTCATCATTTTCTCACGATCCAAACAATGGGAAAAGAAACAACAATTCATATTTTTCTCCCCACCGGCAGTTTGAAGTCTGCATTTTTGCAATTGTACATTAAGTCAAAACAGTAGTAAGACTGTTACCAATCTGCGTCACAGCTCACTCTAAACTGTAGATTCTCGCTGCCCTCTGGCCCACCGAAGCCAACCCAAAATGTCGATCACTTGGTCCTTTTTCTCAATTGCCGCAGACTCTGACATGCTCTCATCCCCACAAACGCGCTGTCCTGGTTTCCCACCCACCCGTCCCGAAATTACCTTTTAGTCCTCCCCTCCCCCCGAGCTTCCTTCCTTGACGTATTAAAAGAATGTTAGCTTGTTGACGATTTAATATATAATTTTTTTTTTTGATTAATTATTCATTCAGGTTTAACTTTTTTTAATTTATTAATATTGAGATTAAATATTAAAAAAGACTCATTTGAACTCAACATTTTTCCTTTATATATATATATATTTATTTATTTATAAAAAATAGAAAAAAAAAGGTGTGACAATTTGTTGGCCCACTAAATTTCCCTGCCGGGGGCCCTAGGTGGGGATTATTTGTTGCTGGTGCACCGAGGGGGCCGTTAATCATGTAGTCAAACATTCAAACACATCCCATTGCCGGTGCTGCATCAGGTGGGACCCATGAATAGACGGTGAAAATCAGTCACGAAATACGTTGGACCCCACACGATTTCTCCTTCCTCATTAATAATAAATTGTGAATCCTGGAGTGCGACAGTGCCGCACGGTACGATACTCATTTAAGGGCCAAAAAATGAAAAACGAGATGCTAAGAACAAGTGAGTGACGTGATAATAAAAATATATAAATTTGTACATGTGATGGTGAGTACAATTTACATCCCGTCGGAGAAATAAATTTAGTGTGGTTCATTTTGCTGAATGGGTTAGAATTATTTAATAAAAATATACAAAATATAAAATATTAAAAATTTTAATTTGTCTTTTTTGTGATAAATTATTTTGACTCGGTAAAAATTTTTTTTTTTTAAATAACAAGCGCCATAACTTTTTTATAATAAATATAAAAAAAAAACAAATTCCCTAATTTATTATTATGTTGTCCAATTAGAATAAAAACAAAGAAACAGAGGGGCTGCTTTTCTTTTTTCTTTTTTAATTTATTCGTACTTTAAATGCAACTTTTTTTTTTTTCTTTGGTTATCCCACCGTGTCTCCGGCGCCAATCCGTTGGTCAAAATTTGTGTCTGCCTTTTTCTCTACCCCAATAATCGTCACTTTCTGCATCCTCCACCACCACTTTTCTTTTCTTGGATTGTTCTCCTAACGGAAATTGCTCCAATTTTATGATCAGAATCGACATCTGCATTTCCAATTAATTGGTTTCTTTTTTCTTTTTTTTTTTTTTAATCTTCCCCAGATGGAGACATTGAAATGCAGATCAATCCCCAACAACAACAACAACAACAGCAGCAGCAGCAGCAAGAGCAGGATAGCAAGAACAATTCAGAAAGTGATCAACCTCAAGACTGCAACAAGAATTGCTTCAAACAATGGGATTGGGATATGTGTGCTCACTCCACAGAACAAAGTTGAAGAAGACTGTGATCCAAGCACACTCCAGAAGACTGACAAAAACAGAAATGCTAAAGACAAGCGCAGGGCAGTGCTGGAGACATTGGTGGCAAAGCTCTTTGCAGGGATTACTACCATTAAAGCGGATTATGCGGAGCTGCAAATGGCACAGCATCCTTACAACAGCGATGCTATACAGGTCGCTGATCAGGCGGTTGTGGAGGAGCTGAAGCAGCTGTCAGAGCTCAAGCGGAGCTACTTGAGGAAGGACCTTGATCACCTCTCACCCCAAGTTACAATAATGCTGGCAGAGATTCACGAGCAGCAGAGCTTGATGAGGAGTTACGAGATCACACTCAAGAAACTGGAGTCTGAGATTGATGCTAAAGATTCTGACTTGGAATCCCTCGAGAAACAGCTTGATGAGTCCATTGCAGTTAACAAGTCGCTAGAGAAGAGCTTAAACGCAAGTGGATCTTTGCCAACGTTTGATAATATCCGGTTCTCTCTCTTAAATCCAACCCATTTCATTCAATTCCTGCATTATACTGTGAGATCTATAAGGAGCTTCGCGAAACTGATGGTTCGTGAAATGGAGCTAGCTCACTGGGACATTGATGCTGCTACACAGGCCATTGAACCTGAAGCCATTCTTGCAAAGCCAAGCCATAATTGCTTTGTGTTCGAATCTTTTGTGTCCAAAAAAATTCTTGAAGGTTTTGACAACCCAAATTTTACTGCCCAAAAGGAGACTTACCCTGTTGAGCCCCACCATCCTGAAAGTGAAAACTATTTCACCAAGTTCAGAAAGTTCAAAGCTTTGAATTTGAGACACTTCTTGACCGAGAATCCAAGCTCATCATTTGCAAGATTCACCAGGAGTAGATATCTGCAGCTTGTCCACGCCAAAATGGAGTGCTCTCTGTTTGGGAACTTGAACCAGAGAAAGCTAGTGACAGCCTCTGGCTTCCCGGATTCTGCTTTCTTCAATTCGTTTGCCGAGATGGCCAGACGCGTCTGGAGTCTGAACCTCTTAGCCTTCTCGTTTGGTCAGGAAGTTGGGATTTTTCAGGTGGCCGGGAATTGCAGGCTCTCTGAGGTATACATGGAGAGTGTGACGGAGGAATGTAGCGGCGACAGCGACGCCGATCTCCGGGTGGGTTTCACGGTGGTCCCTGGGTTCAAGATTGGCAAAACTGTGATACAGTGTCAAGTGTACTTATCACCGGCAACATCTCCGGTGAGTTCTTCATAAATATTTTAGGCTCCACATAATTCTCTATAATATATATAAATATTAGATGTCGATGTAAATATATTTTGTTGTTTTCTCACGCCCTTGATGTTTAGCTTGAGTTCGGCGACCCCCAACATCTGCGTTTCCATAATTATTATTAACTATATATTTCATTATTACAATTGTTGGTAATTTATTTGTATTTTTTCGTATATAATTATTATTTATATCCAATAATTAAATGCACAAATTAATTTATCTCATTAAATTTAAATTAATATGTTTTTTATAATTAATTATAAAATTAAGTGATAGGAGTATATATTTAATTTTCATATATTATTTTTGTGTCTATATAATTATATTTTTTTATGAATATAATTAAGTTGCATAAATTATAAATTTATATTTAATAATTATAAATTATGATAATAAAAATAGAGAGAAATTTATTTTGATTTATCTTTTCATTGGATAAGAATTTAAAATAAATAATAAATAATAAATAATGCAGTAAGTTATTTTGATTCGTTAAAAAAAAAAAAAAAAAAGAGGAGGAAGAAACATTCTGACAAATAAAATATAAATTCGCTTGAGTTTAACGCGCAACGAGTTGGGTGAAGCTGTCATTTTCACTTGATGAGTTTAGAGTTAGATTTTGGAGACGCGTGGCATTGGTGTTGTACTCTGCCGCTCAATCGAAGCGCTGGCATGCATGCGGACCCTCACAAGGAATCTCGGATTGGGTGCACAAAGGGTGGGAGATTGGCAAGGAAACCAAACTTTGCTGTATTGTCTAAAGGGTGCGAATCTGAGAACACTGAAAAAGTGCACAACACCCCCCCCCCTCCAAAAAAAAAAAAAAAAAAACGTAAAAACTCCAAAAGCCACGATTATAGATATTTCAGAGAAAGTAAAATTCTCTGTTTTTTTCTCCCTGACTTTAGGGTCCAGTGGCCCCTCGAACAAGCCGGCAGGTTAGCTTATCAACTAACATGTTTCTTTCATAAGTGGCCCATTACGATAATTCCATTTAAAAGTCGACGATAAAAGAGGCTCAAATGACAGGAACACGCCGCGGGAAAATAAGCTTGTCATGATTCAGGTGAAGTTGACGGAATTGTTATACTCGGCGTTCAGGCACGACTCGATTGTGGACTGCAAATATTAAATCGACGCTTGCCAACCCATGAATAGGTAGTATTTGGGGTTGTAGCTCGTGAGAATCCTCCGCCAAGGATTGGGACTCTCCCCGTTGGGAGAGTGTTACAAGGAAAAATGTTAAAAGAACAGAGACAGGGCAAGTGGGACTGACGGGGGATTCTTTGTTTTTTTTTTTTTTTTTTTTTTAATATATCATTTGTAAACAATCATAATATAATACGATACCTGTATGTGTATTTTATCTTAATTATTTATGTACCATGTATTTTATTTTAACATAATAATAATAATAATAATAATAATAATAAGTGAGACCTACGGGGAATCCCATGTATTGGAGTCTCTCTCCCTTATTCGTGCAGTGGAACTAACGTCATAATGGTTCTTTAAGTAAATGCGTTTTGGGGTACGCCCTAATAACTCAGCTCGGTGTCACATGCACACCTTTTGATCCGTTCCATCGAACATTTTTAAAGAAAATGTCGGGCAAAACTGAGTCTTTACGCGTAAAGATCTTAAAAGTATAGAGAATAACGTACGTGTAGAGACCTCTATAAAAGTTACTAAAACTACTCGCCTTAAAAAAATTATTATAAATATTTATCTAAAATATTTTATATAAATATCTAAATATTTAATTATAACTACATATTAAAAAAAATAAAATAAGTATATATAAATTACTTTACACAATAGATTTAAAATTTAAAATTATAGAATAAATAAATTTATTCACTCAACACAACTCTCACTTATAAAAGTCTTTTATTCCTATTATTTTTCTAATACTTTCAATTCTTCTACTTTCTTTTCAACACTAAATTTATTTTCGTAAATTCGTTTCAATTTTTATTTACGCACACCAAAATGTTCCATACATGGGGTCGATGATGCTTTTTTATTTTTTGGAGTGTGGAGCGTTTTTGGGGTGCAAATAACAACTGCCAAATGCCATTTTCTTGGGCAGTACCCAAAAAGCCTGCTTCTTCACAAGCACAGAGCAAAGTTCAAGATAGGCGTTGCAGTGTCCGAAACCTTCTTGCGACCCTACCATGTGTCGTAATTTGGTTAATCAGAGAGGCTTATAATTTCTTTTTTTCCTACAGTATATTTGGAGCCCCTTTTAGAAGTATACTATGGTTTGTGACAAAGATTATGACTGCTTTATTCTTGATGAAGAAACTATATACTTGTTAAGATTAAAAAAAAAAAGAAAAAAGAACAGTTGTCAGCTAGAATTAACATCACTTTTTCTGTCCCATGCACTAGATTCAAATCCTTGTACTACCGACGGACGAAATAAGAAAAGAATAAATATTCAATTCTAAAGTTTGGGTTTTGTTCACTTGAGCCTGTGATTGAATGTTTTGGGGCTTTTTCTATGTTTTGTCGTTGGGTATATGGTTTGAGTTTTTTAGAGTTTTTTATGATATTTTTTTAATGGGGTTCAAGCTTTTTTATTAAATTGATATTAAAAAAAAGTTTTTTATTAAATTTACCATATATTTTAATGCTTTAAAATGATTTGGTGTGAGATTGTTGAATTAAATACTCTAAGGGTAATTACTTTTTGTTAATTTTAGTGGGATTTTAAAATCTTGGCAGACCCTAATTACCGTTTTTTTTTTCTTTTTGTTTTTTTTTTGTGCATTATTGAGACGAGGACGAGACACTTGAAATTACTGACAGAGATTGTAAATTTTCATTGACCTGATGATGCTTTGCAAGTTGATGTTTGACGTTGAAACTGAGGGGTTCACTATAGCCATTTATAGAGATTTACATATCAAAAGTTAGATGAATTTGTAAAAGGCAATTGACGAAGTAAAGCGTGATACCATCCTGTTTTACCTTAAATCTAATTCAAAAGCCAAACCCTTTGGCACACAACGTACCCAATCTATACGATAATTTTCCTGCCCCTCTTGTCATTTATGATGAGCATAATCCTAGTGTTGTGAATGTTGACGATCGACGTTAGGATGTAAATGTTGAAGTTGTAAATACTGGTGTGAATGTTGTTAAACTTTTAAATGAAATTGTTGAACAATACGCTCAGTCTCTTTTCATGTATTGATAGAAGATGAATACTTGCTACTTAATTCTAATATTTCCCTTAATTACTACTTTTGCCTCTTCCTCTTGACTTCCATACTTGGAGGGCGTTGATGTTTTGCTTAGTTTCTTCCTAGTTATCGTTAAGAAAAATGCATATTCTAGTCTTTGGCTACAAGGCTATGAAAATATTTGTTTTAGCATTAAATAAATTGGTCAAAAAAATTAGAAGGAGAGTAGAAGGTAGAAGGTAGTGATAAATATGTGTCTAAGTGAACCTATTTCCAAATCTTATGGTCATTACACTTGCTTGTTACTTAGATGCATTTTCAAAGACAATTTATCTTCCAACTTTGCTGATAAACTAGTTTTACATTTTTTTTCTTTTTCAGGTTAATATATGCATAGTGGTTGATATGTTCATTAATGTAGGCTATGAATACAAGGGTTTATGTCATGTTTCACTAGACTATAACTTTCTGGCCTATACACTTGACACTACTAGCCATGAAAAGTTAATGCATCAAATTAAGGAACCTGGAAATGGATCTAGTGTTCTAAGATAACATGTCAATGGGGTTTTTAGTTTGGCTTGGATTCAAGATAGCAGTACTTTATTTTATACAATATCATATAATGACCAATGACCCTACAGTTGAGCCAAATCATCAAAATTAGGTTAGATGACATCAATAATTACCCAATATTCACAAAAAATTGATTCAACCTGTTGCCTGGATATGACGAGTACAAAAGATGGCGAGTTTATAACTATGAACTCAAATTATCCATTTGATTATCTATCATTGAAGTTGCATAGTGAAGTTTATTGTCCATATTCTTCACCCTGCATGTTTATTGTTTGGCAATAACCTAGGAAGTTTGCACTACAATTTCTGTCATCACAACAATAATGCAACTTGTTCTTGTTTCTCTTTAACTTATACACCTCAACTGATACTCTTTTCTTGAGTGTTCTGCATTACATATTTCTGAATTTGGGGTACTTAAAGTGCACGGAGCTACTACTGGAGAAGGACAATTTTACAAAACTTGGACTTTAATATTGCAACAAAAAAGTCTATGGAGGAGGAAAAAGAAGACTGAATTTTTAAAGTTTAAGAGAATGTAAGCTTTAGAATAGATCTTTTGTAATGCTTATTTTGTTGCATTTTATAACCATGATGGTTTTGGACTTCTAACCATTGGAATTGATAGCTTTGCCTTCTGTGTTTTCCCACGTTTTTTTGATTCCTTAATGGTCATATGATGCGTAACTATAACAGAAGGGCATTTTGAACCCTTTTTGTTACTTTTAGTGGCATTTTTGTTAATATAAGCAACTTTAGTTGACAACAACTTAACATAGGCTGTTATTATTATTATTATTATTATTATTATTATTATTATTATGAGGATACTCGAAATTGTTTTTTTTTTTTTACTCATTTCAAAACAACATGTCTCGATCTGTAATTATATCCTATTTACTGAATGCTAAACATAATTTACCCATTTTGTCAAACAAGGTTTGTTGATTAGAAAACAATCACTCCACATGGGGCATAAATGAGAGAAGTTTCAAACATTTTCCTTTGAATAAATGCCAATTAATAATTGTCACAAGCCAGAGACCAATCTAAAAGACTCCATATTAAGAAATAAATTCTCGAGGCCATGATAAATAAGCTTTAAGGTCTCTATATTCATTAGTGCCCTTAATGTGTTTTAGAGTTAAAAAGTTAGCCCCCACTCAATTTTTTTCTTGCCTTTCACCTGGAATATGAAATTGTTAGATCGGGTGACTAACTAAGAAATTTTCAACTAATATAAATTATTGAAGTTGTGATCAGTGGTTTATGATGATTTAAATAATATAATTTATTACATAGATTAGATTTGAAACAACTATAAACTACAACTTCAGCCCAAAAATGTTTGTGCAAACTAAACTTGCTTAGCATAGTTTAAATCATTTCTTATAAAATTCTATTTATATATTTAGGTACTTTTTTTATTGTAGAGTTTTAAGGGCTAACAAATTGTAAGAAATTCTTTAAGTACAATAAAATTTTTTAAAGTTCTTATTTTTAAATTCTCTTCTATGATCATTTTCAAATAAAGTAATGAGATATTTCTGCACATTTTATAATTGCTTACAAAACTTTTAAAAAACTATTAAGGATTCACCCTTGAAAGAACAAGACTCTTGCAAACTAAGTGAAGTTATTTACAATGACATATGCATAATATTTATTACTTAATGTAAATATTTTAGATGAACTAAATAAATTCATATGTAATAATTGTAAAGGTATTAAAGTAAATAATACCTTCTTATTTTTAAAAGATATTTTCGCTTGCTTAACTAGTTCACAAGCCACACAAACCTTGTTCTTCTCATACTTGATTATCAACAGCCCCTCTACAAAGTCGTGGTGCTTCAGCTTAGAGATAGCAACTTCATGCTGGTGTGTTCTAATAATTTATTTTATATTTAAGACTTTTCGTTCAAAGAAGCAAAGCACTTGGCATTTAGGCTAATTAAAGAATAAAGATCAATGATATAAACGTTCTTAATTTTATTTGCAATAAGCAAAGACTCATTTGTTTTGAAATTGGTAAAATGATGTGCATCCGTTTTAAATGAAACTTTGTAGTCATTATCACAAAGTTATTTAATGCTAAACAAGTTGAATTTAAAACCTTTAATCAAAGACACATTATCAATGGTAAGAGAGTTATCCATATCAATTTTTTCAATGCTAATAACATTATCTTCGGCTTTCTCACTGAAAGTTATCTTTTCTACATCAATCACCCTCAGGGAGACAAAAATTTTTGTATTATCAATCATATGTCTTGAATACTCTCTATTTAAGTATCATTTATTCCTTTTCATCCGACATTTCAAATAAATTTGCATAAAATTATCCAACTCTAGGTACCCTAATTTGCTTAGGTGTTTAGGGGATAGTTTTGGTACCCTTTGAACTACCATAATAATGTCTCATGCTATTACTGTTCTTCTCAATATTACATGAATATGCTATTATGTCTGCAGTCACCACAGTAATATCATCTAATATGATATATATATATATATATATATAGACACACACACACACACACACACAAAAGAGTGGCCGTGAGATGCTTTAACCAAGGAGGTCTTCTTGTTGCTGTGATGCGTGAGCATGTACATGGGATTTCTTCTAGCTGTGACCCTATGATATGATATGGATACATATGTGTGTATGTGAGCAACCACAGTTTTTTGTTATTGTGAGTGACATGGGAAAGTGTAACCCAAGTAGTTCTTATCATTTAGAGGCTTTGATAACTAAACAATAAATCGAGCTTACCTTTCCGCACATATTGAACAAGATCCCAGCAAAAGTAAACACCTTCTCAAGGCCGTGCTTGGCAGCTGATATCAATGAAAGGTGACATGCTATATGTATACTTGTTTGGATTAATATCGAGAGATCAAGAGGAAGACACGATAAAAGGGAAATAACTTAAGGTGATATGAGATATATTATGAAAATTATTTTTTAACGTTTTATAAATTATATTATAATTTATTTATTTATTTATTTTATATACTTTTAATTTAATTAACAATTTTAATTAAATTATTTAAAAAATATATGAACTATTGAGAATTTCTTATTTTTATTTTAAAATATTTTTTATTTAATTAAATTAGTTTTAATTAGTTATTAAAATACTTTTTTATTTTAAAGTGTATAAACTTAATGTTAAACTATTTAAGTATTTTAAAAAATTATTAGTAAAATTTATTCAAATAAATAATCGACAAAAAAAAAATTCTCTTCAAACTATTTAACCGGGACACGAACAAACAAACAAGCAAATGAAACTTGGAAACCAATAGAATAGAACTAGGATACAGTGGGTCTTGATCCAAACTGTTCTTAATACCTACACTATTTTAAGGGGGCAGATCGGTTCGATTTTGGCAACAGATCAGATCAAGCCGTTAAATGTAGCTTATCAGAATGCAAACCACATACATTCCTTGGGAGTTTCGGTTGATTTTGGTCAGGTTGGTCAGATTAGGCAGTGCTGCATACACACCCCTATTGTCTATCACAACCGAGTAAGAGTGTATTCTCATGGCACCAATGGTTAGGAGTTGGGAAAAATATTTTTCATTTGTAAAATACAATAACAAAACTCAATGTCGAAAATATGCATTGGTGCATTTGAAGGAAGATTCACATTAAGCACAATCAAGAGTTTTGGATGTGAAAACCTAAACTGAAAATAGAAATTGCATCCTTTCTGCTTTTAATCATTTGGCTGTGACAAAATTGAATCTTCAACACTCAAAACAAAAATCCATCCCATAAAATATTCAGCAAAAATTGATTATTGAAACAGGCATGGGACATTTTAAAGGCTGAAGAATAAATTCATGGTAGCCATGTCTAAACTGTCAAAAATTATGAGTAACCAGTTCATTGCTAAAAATCTACAAACTCCTTCAGCATCACTGTCAAAACTTAATCAAGTTCTTGTAGCCATAACATTGAACTCTTTAGACTCTGCTGTTTAGTTGCCCCGAATTTTAACCCTGAGCATCCACTGAAGCTTTCCTGGTGGCAGTGGGATAGACTTGGGCAAGCGTAATGGCACCTCAAACTCGCCAAAAGTTGTCAGAGGCACTGGCAGATAAATGTTCTCAGGTTCAATTTGCACATCAAGCTGCCTTGCAACCTGTTTGCGAACTTACCAGATCAACAGGGCAGCAGACAAATAATGGCTGTACATTGCCATAAAAATGAAACACATGCTTCGTGACAACAAGAAAAAATCAGAATAAAACGAAAAACATTCGAACTGCAAGACAGCGTAATCAGGCAACTCATGTTTACAATTATAAAGAGCACACCCCACAAGAAACATAGCATGCCTCTACTCTGCAGTCAAAGACTAGCATCTGGACTTCCGTTTTTTCCCTTTCTTTTATCCTTTCCATTTGAACTTCTTATCCATCCAAGCCCAAGTCAGCAGTATTTACGAAGGAAAAACCATTGTTATGAAGATCGTTGATGTTGACAGTCTCTTAAAAAGGACCAATTTCTATAAGAGTTCCTGCCTTACCACTATCATGGGCACTATGTTCCTATCCAACTCATGTATAGGATAGCAGACAGATGAATATAGCCTAGATCGTAAACAACTCAACTCATTTACTTATGATATTCAACTCTATTTGCATATTTCATGTAAATTTAATGCTTGAGGAAGCAATGGCAACACTAGTCAAAACATTTGTGGCAAACTAGTAGATAGTTATAACAACAGCAACTAAGAATGCTACCTCATTCACAATGTACTCCTTTGTCACTGGTGGAAGAATTTCTATGGGATCTTTTTTGCTTGCACGAGTACGGAACTTTTTGGCATCAACGCTAGCCCTAATGCTCTGCAACCATGTTGTCATAGTCAGCTAACTTTAAAAAGGTAACAATATGTATGCAAACAATAAAAATCCTACGAATAGCCAACAGATTTTCTGAAGCTGCAATAAAGGTTTACGGGAATAAAGTCATTGTCAAAGAATTGGAATTCAAAGACACAGCACAGACCAGCTGTTTACTAATTAAGCGTTTTGCAGCTCTTTCATATTCTTCTGTGGCAACTTTGACCTCCTCTTCTTCTTCCTCAGGTTTGGAAATCTGATTAGAATACCAATAGATATCAAGTCATCTGTACATTCAATTATAAATTAAAATTTCAAGAAGAATTGCTTTTGATGATCACTATGTAAAAGAAAATAAGCACCGAGATAGAATATATGCAAGATCAAAGAGAACCTCATGCTGCTCCTTAATGAGATGAGCAAATTTGTCAATGTTAGGGACAGCAAACAACTTTGGCATAAGGTGGTTGCGGAAATATCCGGGAGCAACCTTCACTGTCTGACCAGCTTTCCCAAGCTTCTCTATGTTCTGCTAGAATACAACACTAAACAATAGTGGCTGCTTGGACAAATAACACACAAAGGTCGAGTTTACCAAGTAAAAACTTACGTGTGTTAGAATAACTTCTAGCTTTTTGTATCGAACACCTTGACAAGTATATAGTAATGGTTGCAAAACACCACTAGAGCTCTTAAAGTTGGGTCCTCGGAGGAAAATTTGTTGTAAGGCATTTCTGCTGTATTGCATGTAAGCCATTGTGAAAGAGATGCTGCCTGTTAGAAAACAAAGACAATTTCCTTTACATAGAAAATCTGTGGACTTGGGTCAGGGTACTTGGAAAACATGACAGTAAACTGAAATGTAGGGTTAAACTCTTTTACCCATTCAATAGAGATGTCTTCAGTGTTGAGAAAATTGCATAGTCATGCATCTATTACAACCTATTTTTCACAATTCAACATTCAGGGCTTGCATTAGGCCACCGTCGCATCACTATGAGTCTCTCTCTCCCTCTCTCTCTCTCATATCAATGATTAACAGTCTATCTTTTTGTGCTAAAATTGTTCATATATAAGGCCTCCAAATAAAAATTCAAAGTAAAGCCACGGCAATGTATTCAATCAGGTCTATATACATATATAAGCCAATTCAAATTTCTTAGGTGAAGAACAGAGAATCTCACTCAAGCAACAACATGAATAGTACAAAGTTCATTGTCTGTTCACTGAGCTGCAAGTTTGGCATCATTATCAAACAAGAAATTTTACTAATTATTAAATTTAGATACAAATGAGAAAGGCTAAATTTATGTTTGCAGCCTAATCAGTTAATATTCCATTTTGCTTTCGTTCGTCTAAACAACTAGGGCAGAAGAAAAGCAAAAAAAACATAATTAAATTTTAGATTGCTGGAGTCAGAAGAAAAGGAAAACAATTTACAGGTAGATGGGAGTTGTGGGTTTGTATCTTCAAGAAACTGAATATGAGAGAATGGAAAGAAGATTTAAACTGAAGATGTGGAAGCAAATCCACCTAAAAGTTTAATTTACCAAGTAGACATTACAAGCCACACAAAGTCTTTGTACATTATGAGTTTTATACCATTAACATCACTAATGTACATGCGCACAATTGCCATTGGAAAAGAAACCTGAAACTATGGTACCATAATTGATTAGATCATATGTATTTGTAATGAGCATCACGAAAGAATGTAGTTCATAAGAGAAAGTATCATATTTCTTGAAGGAAATTTGAATAGGTCATAATAGAAGGCAACTTATATGACTTGCAAGCACCAAAGAGGAACTTAATTATATGACCTGATTTTAAACCAAAAAATAAATCATTTAATAGAAAGTGCATTATTCTGCATCATGCATTTGCATCATAGAATTCCTTCCAACAAGTCTATTGGACACAAGCTCATCTTATTTGTTTGCTGACTTGAATCCTTGACTCTTCCAATGACGACAACACACTAGTTGGCTCCTTTTCAAGAACTAAGATACATAGACAGGAATAGGACCAGTAAAGGGAGAGAGCTAATCATTACATCGGACATAAGACAAAGGAGAGAGTTAATCATTACATTGGACTAAAGCCAAAACTGGGATCAATGATGTACATAAAAGCAATGAAAATGAAAACAAATCATAATGAACTTAATATTGGGACAACTAGAGTTTGGGTCAGCCTCATATCAATTTATTAAATAAAAGAGTAACCTTGGCCATCTATAACGTAAGGCTTTCCTCTGTAGTTGAACACTGACGGCCAAGCAGTGTTTGTTTGTTTTCTATTGCTCCTTTCTTTCTTTTGATTGCATATTCTTGCCATTTGAAGTCTGTGAAATCTAATAAATACACTTGTATAGCAGAAAGAGAAGTCAGCAACCCTCTAAGCCTTTTTTTTTTTTCTCTTTTTAATCAGGTGTTACATTCTTAGTGGTCTAAATACACGCAAATCACCCTACTTAAAGACATGGTCCAAAGGCCCAACGAGGGTCCCCTAAATTGAATTTAAGCCCACATTAGGGGGAGATTCAAACTTGAAATTTATCTAAGCCAGACGTCCCAGTTCAATTATTCTGCCACATTGCCTCTTGAAGAGTTTCAAGAACCAAAACAATTGCAATAAATATAACCCCCAAATCCTCTCATCCTCACCCTACGTCTGAAATACCAATCATAAAAGACTTTCAATCCAATAATCATTCCCTAATTGATTAATGATATAGAACTCCACCCCTCAAAAGTATGCAACTGAATCAAAATCTTTGGAATTAAGCAATGAACGCATACTCCAACAGGAACACATAGAATACTGACCCAGAAGCAGCGTGAGCTCAAAAACAGCTCAAGATAGATACTTTAATACAAAAGGCATTACATTCCATGGTTGGCGATTGGGAATTAGCATCTGGGGTTCACACTTCACGGAAAAGAAAAACGAAAAAAAAGGAAAAAGAGAATTAAAACAAGAGAGTAGTCTAAACTACACTACGGCCAACACAGAGACAGAGAGAGAGAGAGAGTAGTAGTGTCTGTTTCTTTCTCACCTTATATATCCAAACTGGTGAAAATTACTCCTTTTCAAGCCACTTTGTTTCCCAAGCCTCGCTTTCTCACAGAACAAACAGGCTACCAGATGAAGGGGTAGTGGGCTGGTGGCGCCGCCGACACGACTGAGGAGCGGGCGGCGGCAGAAGATAGATAACAATATGTCAATATGCTTTTCGTTCAGCAACACATGCCAAAGTGCCGTATACTTGCTTATCTTTTAAAGAAAATTATGTGAAATTGCATATTATATTATTTTCCGTAATTATTACTTTTTTTAAAAGAAAATTAACTATCTATAATACATTTAAAACTTCTTTTTTTTTTTTAATTTTTTATTATAACACATGGATTAATTTAAAATTACCATGTACTTTGAGTTCATTTTATTTAGATTTCAATAAAAAAGTCAAATAAAATTATTTAACTAAATAATCTTCAACAAAATTTTACATAATAAAATAAAAAGTATAAATATAAATAAATTTGACAAAATTAATAATTTAAATTTAAATTTAAATTAATTTTATTTAATTAATCTAATTTAAGCAAGTTAATTAAAAAATCATAGTATTCAATAAAAGAAAAACTTAATAAAGTAAAATTTTTTTTACTCAATTGATTATTATAAAAAATTATTATAAAAAAACATAAATCCTAAAAAATTGTGACATATCTTCTTATCATTTTTAATTAGTTTTATAGTATTTTGTCTTAATTTAAAATTTTAATAAAATTTGAATTTAGTTTTATAAATATCAATAAATTTAGATTAATGCACTGTACAAATTCTATATTGATATATATGTTATTTAAATTAAGAGAAAAGTTATTATTTTTTATGTGATAATATTTATTAAATTTTAAGTATTTTAATAAATTTTATAATAAATTAAAATATTAATTAAAGTTAATATTTATAATCAATTTAAATTATAATAAACTATTCTTTTTAAAATTTAAATCAAAATATTTCTCATACAACTCTTTTTAAATGTTTTATGAATTGTTACTAACAAAGATAAAATAATTATTATTTTAATAAAATAAATAATTAAAAAAATATTATTTACTTAATAATATAAATTATATTTTATTTAATTAAAATAATATTAACTATAATTATTGAGGAGAATAATAAGAATTAATTTCATAACATAATTATTAGTTTTTTTTACAATATCAATTATCCAATATTAATTAAATGCAATATAAGCACATGATTACCAATTAAAAATAAAAGAAATTTCTTTTTATATAAATAAATTAAATATGTATAATAAAAATTATTATTTATATTTTTAAAAAAATTGAAAAAATAAATAAAAACACTACTAAATTAATATTATAGTCTAACAATTATTTTATACTCATATATTTATTTATATCATTTCAAGATCTTATAATAAAATCACAAATTATTGTTATCGAGTAACACCAAAATTCAGGTTTTTACTCGTTTTATTTTGTTTATTGTGTATTCAATTCTTTTCAAATACTTGCATGCATCATATCAAATATTGATGACACAAAACTTGTAGTAAAAGTAAACTCTACCCTAATTATTAAATACCTGTTTAATCGACCTAAACGTTGAACAAACTTTCTAATTACGTTTGATGACCAGCTCATTTTTGTAAATATTAGTCTTAACCCAACTTACAGAGAAGCTTCCAAGCCTGGAACACGAAAAAAAATCCATTGACATCTCTGTTTCAGTACAAGGGGATACAAAATTAACTAAATTTGCAAATTTGCTGTGCTTTACAAGTTGAACAAACAACGGAAATCATTAAAATAGAGAAAATCTTCAGAATTCTAAGGAGACCAATAAAACGTCAAAAAAGGTGGCAGCTACATAACTTGGTTCAGACTTAGACAAGCTGATAGCAGCAGCCTATGTTGCTACCAGAACTTCTTGTCCCAGCATTATCATTTAACTTCTGGGTAAGGATGCAGGTGAAAATGAAAGTCACCTACACAAATGGCCCCTGCATCCAGGTAACAGTAAATTTTATTGGGTGTTTCTTCCAGTTTCTAGTCAGTCTCCACGTATAAATCCAGTCGGTCCCTTCAACTGCTGGATGTCTGAGATGATGAGAAAAAATAAATTTCATTTTTCTGCAGAAAAGTTCTTTCCAAACTGTTCAGCTTTTAGTATTCGTCACATAAAATCCTTGCAGATGACATTTCAACTGGCCATCACAGAGCTTATCAGAAGGCCGTTTACAGTGTCTTTTCCAACGAGTCACTACCAAACAGAGAAGTGGTTGTTAGCTTCAATCACTGGACAGCATGTCATTGATCCTCAATTGTCTCAAAGAAAAAGCAAGCCCCTGTTCGTCTATGACATGGAAGAAGACCTCAAGGGGAGCTTGGTGGAGAGGCTTCAGTGTCTGTGTCTGAAGCTTTTGCAAGAGCTTGGAGCATGTTTATGACCTCAGTGGTGTCATCCAAGTAATACTTGGCTTTGCTTGGTTTCTGCCCAACAGTACAGGCAAAAACAGTTGTGCTTGAGGAAAGAACACCGGTATTTATTGCGCTGCCAATTATCTCAAACATGTCTTCATCCGATCGGTCATCACCAATACACAACACAAAATCTGCCTGCCTGCCACTTTCAGCCATTGATGTAAAGACCTTTTCTGCAACCACACCTTTGCTAATTCCCTAAAAGCCAGAGGGGACAAATATCATTTAAATATGCATCGACAGAAGGACAGAGAACTTGATTAATAAACTCATATGGCCAGGGCAGTGACAAAGGTCAGCTCCAGTTAGCATAGAAAATATATGGGGCACACAATTATGACATAGGAAGAATTAATTCATCAAAACTGCCTCTTCTAGAAATCAATAAGGAAAACATCCATCCATTCATTTCCTTCAAAAATTTATCTATTGATGAACTAATGAGGAACTTTTAACCCATCATCAACAATGGCAAGATTAACAGTTAAAATAATTTCATCTACCGTGGGTAGTGATGGGATTTCAAGAAGTTTCAAAGTATGCAACAACTATACTGCAGAACTTCACAAATCCCACCTCATGCACTGTTGAGATGTATTTGGAAATTGGGGGCAGGGGGAACAGCGCAAAGATGGGTCTTAATTTTTTGATTTTGAACAGAAACATTTTATATTTCACTTTTCCATTATTACAGAGCTGGAATTAGTCTGTTGCACAGTAATTGACATGGAACTGCATTCATGTAGCAAGTCAGCACATTGGAGTTGAAGCAGAGCAATGTACCTGTGGCTTCACTTCCACAATAAACTGGCCACTTTTCACTGCAACAGGTTCATTTGCTAGCACACTTTCCAGATGGTCCAGCATATCCTTGGCTTGGCTGGCTCCAAAACCTGGATCTGCATCCCTGTGGTGCCAGACCAAGGCACTCTCTTTGGTCTCAATGGAAGAACCATCGGTGGCTTCTGTATACAGTTTCATCACAGGTTCAGCTATGTGAGTCCATCCAAAATCACTAGTTTGTCCAAAATCCTCCCATTCATCATCTGCAGACCACCTGAAAATCATACAATCAGTTAAAAAAAAAAAAGGAAAAGAAATCATAGGAGTAGGAAGGAAAGAGCAAGGGAGAAAAGATTACCTCATGAAGTAGCCATGTTCAGCAGCAATTCCGACCTTTCTGCAAGGAGAAAACCACTTACCCAAACTATCCCTTCCTCTTCCACTGACAACAAAGACTGTGTTCTTTCTATCACCACAAAGTGCATTAGTCATGGAGATGACTGCTTGACTTGGGGACTTATTGATGGATGTTTGAGGCATAACAGTTCCATCATAATCCAGCAATATAGCCCTGTTTTTGCACCTTAAATAAGCAGATACAATGGCATCAACAGACAACTTCCTGAAATTAGGATCAAGTGCAACAACTCTAAAACCAAAGCCCAAACCACTTCCCCAACAACGCCTTCTGAAGTGGTCTTTACAGGTCCTTTCCATATCTTGGAAGAAGCTCCTTGACCAATAAGCCACATCATGTGTGCTAACATACCTATAATGCTTCTCATGGCGCAACTGCTTCTCAGAATCAGCCATTGAAATTGCTTCATTCATTGCCTCTGCAGTTGCTTCAATGTTCCATGGATTAACCCTTATTGCACCACTGAGTGAAGGAGAGCAACCAATGAACTCCGACACAACCAGCATGCTTTTCTCAGGCACAGTTGATTCTGAACTAGTTTCTAAAGCAGGGACTCCCTGCCTGCACACAATGTACTCGTATGGAGTAAGATTCATACCATCCCTGACAGCAGCCACCACAACACACTCGGCAATGGTGTAATAAGCAGCTCTTTCACCAAGAGACATTGGTCTATCAATGAAGATAACTGGTTCATAGCCAGGTCGACCAAAAGTTTCATTAATTCTCCTGCAGCTTGCATCTATTTCTCTTTGCACTTCCTCAACATCTTTCCCCTTTCCCCTAGCAGGATTTACAATCTGCACCAAAACTGCCCTACTTTGCCACTTTGGATGTTGCTTCAGCATCTGTTCCATCGCTAAAAGCTTCAAGTTGACACCTTTAAAGATATCCATGTCATCAACCCCAAGTAAAACGGTCTTTCCCTCAAACTGCTGTTTGAGCTCTCCTACCCTCCACTCCTTATCTGGCAGTCTCAACACTGACTCAATCTGCCCCATGTGAATTCCGACTGGCATGATCTTTATTCCAACAGTCCTGCCATAATAGTCTAAGCCTATATAACCCCTTTTTGACTGATAATCCAAACCAAGCATTCGACTGCAGCAAGACAAAAAATGGCGAGCATAGTCAAAAGTGTGAAAACCAATGAGGTCTGAGTTCAAAAGCGCCTTAAGGATCTCTTCTCTCATTGGTAAGGTTCGATATATCTCAGATGAAGGAAACAGACTGTGGAGAAAGAACCCCATTCTCAATCTAATGAACTTTCTTCTCAATAAGGTAGGCAGCACCATCAAATGATAGTCATGAACCCAAACATAGTCATCATCTGGATTGATAACCTCAATCACCCTTTGTGAGAAGATCTTATTTGCAGCAACATACGCCTCCCATAAAGATCGATCAAAACGTCCTCCATGATTAGCCGAAAAGGGAAGCATGTAATGAAAAAGTGGCCATAAATGCTGCTTACAAAACCCATGATAAAACTTGGAGAAAATGTCAGGGGGCAAAAATGCAGGGACACACTTGAACGTATCCAACAAAAGCTGAGACACATCATCTTGTTCACTCAAATCAACATCAATCCGCAAAGAACCAACATATATCACTTCCATATCTTCAGGCAAACCATCTTTTAACTGCAACAACAAAGAGTCATCATCCCAACTAAAACTCCATCCTTTATTATCAGGCCTACGCTTTGCCTTTAATGGTAGCTGATTGGCTACGATAATCATCCGGTCCTGAACTACCGATGATGGCACATCAGATGCTACACTATGATCATCTTCAAGTTCAGAAATGACCCCGGGAACGGTCATTACTCGAGGCAACCGCTTCTTTTCACGGGGTTGACCCATTGCCGGAAAATTACCAGAAGCCAGATCTAAAAGATTGGTATACGATCTGGACATCATTTTTTCACCCTCCCGACAAAAGCCCTTAGCTACAAAAAGAATTTACACAAGAACTCAAAGCTTATAAACCAAGCCCGCGATCGGTTTCCTCCAAAAATCAATATAATTGGCCAGGATCTGAAATGGGTATCATTCAATCATCATCAACATACGAAAAGCAATCGAGAACCACGATAAAAACAATCAAGATTACATCTTTTTTAAGCGACCGGGATCCAAAAATGGAAATGAATGACTATTAGCACACTTAAAGAATATAAAGAGAAATAGCACAGCAAAATCTTATACAAAAATAATAATAATCCAAATCAAAGTAGCCTACTAAATAAATGAACTTTCATATGTATCACATCAAATGCATCAAAAACTTTAATACAAAAACAAAGAATTGAAAGAAACTAAAGAAGAAGACTAACCTCAGCTTTGAGAAGAAGGAATAAAGTTTGAATCTTTCTGTCAAATTTTAAGAGAAGAAAACCAAAAAAGAAAAACACCAAAGGCAACTTGTGCTTGCTGAAACAAGAAATCTAGGGTTTGGCGAAATTTATCCGATTAAATAAAACAATAAAAAAATTAATATTACAAAGTAAATTGAAAAAAAAAAAAAAAAAAAAAGAAAAAGAAGATAAGGTCGACCAGTACTACTAGACTACCGAGTAATGCCAGCTAGCTTTGTTCCAGTTTTCTTTTTGATCACGCGCTCCCCAACCAACGCAGCCTCCGCCTGTCTTAAAAAAAAAAAAAACAAAACAAAAAAAAACATTAGACACGTGTTGGAAGACTGGTCAGGACCCACACGCATCCACAGCCCAACTGGTCAAAACCTAAGCACGTAATCACTCAACTCGACGTTTTGCCGTCCTCTGCTTTGATAGCTGTCTTAAATTTTATTACCAAATAATAATTAAAAATTTATACTTTTAAATCTTAAATTTATAAAAAGATATATAAACAATATCGTAAAAAAGAGTTATTTGTATTATATAATGTATTATGTAATAATATTTTTTAATAAATAAATAAATAATATTTCGATCAGATCGATTTTTCTCATTGTTATTGACGGAAGGAGACTGAAGAACGAGACGCAACTCATCCGTTTCTTTCATGGGCGTTGGCTGAAGACAGCTATAATAATAATAATAATAATAATAATAATAATAATAATAATAATAATAATAATAATAATAACAACAATGCTGTTTACTCATCCACTTAAAAAATCTTAATTCATCAAATTCATGTTCTGAGTGATTATATGCATGCAATTAAATGATCGGATGCGTGTAGTTAACAACAAATTACTTTATATATATATATATATATATATATATAAAAGAAAAAACTAATCTTTCCCATTTGGCCGATACAGAATTTGATAAATTCATAAGTGAAAGAGCGGCCACCAATCAATCTCTTTCTTGTAATGGTGCTCAGTGTGAAAATTGCTTTAATATGAGCTTTTTTCTAACAAACTATACTTGTGGGAATGATTTGTCTGGAAAACGTGCTTTTTATTACTCAATGATTTTTAGGGGGCGTTGTTTGTACATATAGATTATCTACATTTAATGCTATTTTGTAACACGACGTATGCGCATAACTTTGCTGGGAGAAAATTATATTTTAATTCAATATTTTGTACTGTAAAATAAAGTTTGTCAACGAAAATAATTTATATTTCAGCACGCTCTTCATAGTACCACTTAATTAGCGGATAAACCTAACGATAATAGAACAAAAGTTGTTTGATTAGTAAATGAACTTGCAAATAGTAAAACATATATTTTTATATTATTAGCCAATAATACTGGGAATCAATTTTGGTTCACGGTCCAATTTGAAAAATAAAAAACAAATTCATGTAAGAAATAAAGAAAAAACATATTAGACTTACAATTTTTCATCATTCACTTGGTCAGACCACTCTTGTTGGAATTTTTCAATTTTTTTATCTTTCAGTGGATGAAAGGAACCAAAAAAAAAAAGGGTGTGGGGGGGGGGTTAGGGGAGCAGGAGGTAGGTGCAGAAGAACAGGGGGGTTGGGGAGGAGTGAACGGAAGGCATGGAAATTGGCATATACTTCCTACACTCATAGTGTGGTCCATAGAATATCTGAAAATATCCAGGTGGAGGGACCAGAAGCTATTTCCTAGTTGGTGATCTTGTGTAAATTGGAATCAGACTTCCTGTTTGAGTAACCAGTTCATTAGACGTGAGGTGTCATTTTCATCCCTCTAAATTTCTGATATCCGCCAAGCCACAAAAAAAAAAAAAAGGAAAAAAAAAAGAAGATGGGTATTTGTTGGAAAGAAAAATGGCTGCGTACGTGTTTAGAAGATATATTGAAGAATGTGGACCAGGCATTGAAGAGTGTGGACCAGGTTTGGGTCAGTCCAAAATGATGGGGCTCTCCTTCTTCTTCTTCTTCTCCTTCTCCTTCTTTTTCTCTCTTTTTTTTTTTTTTTTTGTTTTTCCGGCTTTCGTTTTTGTTGCAGCTGACTGCGTGATTCTCCACCTAATTTTTGGTCATGTCGAGGAAGGTGGTGTCTGGCGTGGCTTGGTGGCTGGCAGATACACAACATAAATAAAATATTACCAATTTGATATATTCAATGTTTTTGCAAGAAGAACCGTTAGAAAGACATTTTAAGAATAAGGACTTAATTGATCTTTTACGTCTGACTGTTTCATAAATTTTATACGTAATTTTTTCTTTTTAAAATTGATTTTTCATGTTTTTTTTCCCATGATTTTGATAATTTTTTGTTTGTTTGTCATTAAATGAGTCGTGTGTTATATCACATTAATTACTTAGTATTAATTCACACATCATTATTATTATTATTATTATTAAAAAATTATAAAGATTTCAAAAAATTAAATTTTAAAAAATAAAGTCCTTTAAAAATTTTTGAAATTAAAAAATAAAATGAAAATATTTTAAAAAATATGAAATATTTAACAAAAGAGAGAAAGATATATTATAGAAAAAAAGAAAAATTCTCAGTTTATTTTTAAATTTTTAGGTATTTTTTCAAAATTTTTAATTACTAAATTTTAAGAACTTTTGATTTTTTTATTTTTTTTATTTTTAAATAAAATTTAAGAACTTCTAATTTTTTAATTTTTTAATTTATTTTTGAATTTTTAATTTTTTTAATTTAAAAAAAATTAAACTTCTTAAAATTTTCAAATTTTATTATGAGTTTTTAAATTTTTTTAATAACTTTTGTACTTTTTCATATATGTATGTATGAAACTTTAACAGTGTTTTCAAATTTTCAATTTCTTTTTATATATAATGTCATCATTTTATATGGCATAATATTTGAGTCAACATTTTATAGGTAAGGTGACATATCATGTAATATATTTAATAATAAATTAATAAAAAATGAGTAAAATTATTAAGGGAGAAACTATGAATAACTAATTTTATAAAAAACAAAAGCATTGCCTTTATAATTTATAAAGCAATCAAATGTAAAGGGTCAATTGAGTTTTCTCTTTTTTTTTTTTTTTTTTTTTCACTAAATTTCAACAACAAGTATGCGCTATCGATGTTTTCTTCTACAAGTTTTTTTTTTCTTGGTCTTTTTTTTTTGTCATATAAGACGTAGGCTAAAAGAAATTGTATGGAAAAAATTCACCCAAAATATTACAAGACTTTAATACCCCAAAAAAAAAAAAAGTCTCTTTTACAAATCTTACTCAAAAGTACCATCTAATGAAGTACAGTTGCTTAACGTTACCTTAATACCGAACAAAGATGTTCCTGTAGTTTCAAGTTTCTTGGGCACGATGCTGGCCTGCACGAAGTACAGTTGCTTGAACGTACCAATAAAAAAAAACAAAAAAGATATCGTGATTCAGATCAAAATTGAGGTACCTTGTACAAATACAATAATTTTTGTCTGTTAATAAAAAAGTTTAATTTGTTTTATTAAATTTGTTTATAAATTTCAAAGAAAAAGGTGAGAATTCTCAAAATTAAGTTTACTTTAATTTTGAAAAAAGTCTTCATAAAAATCTTGCAAATAATATCGTTCTATTTTGGATCTTTGTGCCTCTCACATGTTGTTCTTTCACCCTGCCACACTAGTACATTGCCATGTGTGGCTCTCTCTCTCTCTCTCTCTCTCTCTCTCTCTCTTCACATTGACAACCACGCCGAAATAGACTGGTCATCAAAGAATAGAATCCCCATGCTAAATGTGGGCGAAAATAAACTATCACACCATTCAATTTCAATTGTCTAGCTTCTAACAATAATCATATAAATAATAGTCTAAACAGTAACCCTTAACCTGATTTCCTTTTTATATTTTCACCAATTATATTTATTTATTTTTTTTACTAGTTAAATTCCTGATATATTAACCATTGATATAAATTATAATTTTAAAATATTAAATAAACTAAATTCTTTTAACTTGGTACTAATTGTCATGTCAATCACTTCTTTATATTTATATTTATAGACTCAAATTGATATTACGATCACTCAAATATTATATATATTAAAATTCTCTTTTAATAGATAATATGAATAAATAATGGGAAAACATAATAAAAATAAAAGGAACTCTTTTAATACATAATGTGCATAAATAATAATGTGGGATAGAATGAACCAATCAGGCATACACCAATAAAAAATCTTGTAAGAATATCCAATCCTAATGGATATAGAAAGAAAGGCCATTAGGAATAAAAAAAATTACTTAGTCAAATTAACCAGACAAACGTCATTGAATTTGTCAACCTGGTGGTTGGTGGGTGGGTTGGTGGTCGCGATGATCTAATTAAATTATTATTTTTTTATTTTTTATTTTTTATTTTTTTGCGTCCAACTTGTCTTGAACTAACCAGAGTTCGTCCTTAAGGTATATTTTTCCCTCTCCACCATTTTGGTGTCCTTGCTTTTGTAACTTATATGTAATCTTTTGTTCATAGACCATAAACATTGAGCAACAATTTCTATCCAAAAAATAAAAAAATAATAAAAAAACATTGTTATTATTAAAGATCAATACTTTGCAATATGGAAACTCCAAGACCCTGAAACTTGAAATCAACAAGTTATGCTAACAAAGTGTTCCTACAATTTTGCCTCAAGGTCAAAACATTATAGCTTATTAGGTTAACAATTATATCAGCTAAAAGTGCATTTATTAAATTATCTTTATTATTGTAAGTAATTTTAGAGGATTGACCAACTAAATGATTCTTATTGAGTTAATATTCATATTATTCAAAGATTAATTTATTAAGTCACCCTTATTTTTGAAACGATTTAATGTGATTAATCTAATAAATTCTTCTCATCAAAATATATAATGTACAATGACACTAAACATGTATGGAATAGTGCAGGTTTCACAAATGGACTGTCTATCTTGAAACGAGTTTCCTTGTTAATAACATGCAAAGAACAAAGTTCCCTTTCGTAAAATTTAACTTCTAAGCACCTGAAGCAACTACAATGAAAATTGTCCAAAATCCACGCTTATCGTAGCATAATGCAAAAGATTTTTGTAAAAATTTAAGAGATAAACTAATAATATTCAGACTTATCAAGGGCATCATAAGCTCTGTAGTGGTTCAGCGTCTCGACTCGGTAATAACTTGCTACGAACTCACTCAATTAGATAGACTAATAATATTCAAACTTAATTTTAAAAATCATTTATTAAACGAGTCAAATATCAATAACCCCATGAACTTGACTCATTAAGGTTCATGACTAGCTTGATGATAAACTCATTATTAGTACTAGTGGACTCCTTCCTTTTCAAGTATCTTATATATTTTTAATTATACATTAGACTTAATATCCTTATTTTTTGATTAGCTATTTTATTCAAATACATTTTAATTTAGTTTATAGCAAAATATTTTTGTAATTTTAATTATTTTGACAATATTTTAATGATTTATTCTTAAATATTTCAAAAATTCGGCTCGATAAAAATTTAATTTTTTGATATTTACACACCAAATTTATTTAATTAATTAAATATAATCGTATACATTATGTCTCGACTTGATTCGTTTGTTAAATTATATTAAGATGAATTGAACATCGGCATGCTAAATTTGACTCGACTCAATTTACAACTCTATAATCAGACAGTCCCATATGTGACTTTGCTTTCAATCTTGCATCATTTTCTAATGTTGCATGTGTATTATGTTCTCAACCACGTAAAAAGGAGGGGCAAGAAAACTCGCCTGGGCACCAACGTAACATGCTAATTCCCTGGGCCATGCTTGACTTGGAGCTTCAACATGCTCGGCAGGCCTATTCAATCCTTTGTTTTTTTTTTTTTCCCCTCCTTGGGTTACACATTATGTTGATGGTTTTTGACTTTCTTTAATTTCCCAGCATTCTTATAATCTTAAACTGTTACAGTACCATATTTCCATTAATAGTTCCAGTGATCTTTTTTTTTTTTTTTTTTAAGGTGTATTGTAAGTATGTTGACTATAAGATTTGTGGACCGATATAGAGGATAATGAGAGGATTGTAAGCCAGACAAATGTAGAAAAAACACATCTAATCACTAATCAGGTTACCACATAGGGTGATAAGTGATGTAGTGTCCTAATAATACATTTGAAAGTTGCATAATCTCAAAACCCCCAAAAAGTCCGTAGCCTTAATATGAATGTCTTCTTCTGACCAGATGAAAGAAGTAGATTGGTTGAACTGTACGTAAATTAATTCGAATACTATCTAACAGTGAAGCCCAAAAAGAAAAATCGGTCCAATAGATGACAGATAGAGTAGAGGGGTGGGGGGCAATACAATTACTTCATTAGATTTGTCGCGCTGACACAGAAAAAACAACACAGCTGACCATAACAACAAGACAGAGTTATTGTCTTCAGTAGGGGATAAAAACACTAACTCTCAATTCATTGTAATCTTCTACTTAACATTGTACACAAATGACTTCGACAAAGACATAATTCGGCAGACCGTCGATCATGTCTGCAGAGAATAGGGAAATGTCGGTTGATTTGGCAATTGGGGTCGTCGGAAACTGGAAAGATGGATTTGAATGGATACCCATTTTTGGTGCCTTTGCCACCGTCGCGGTAGCATTGTCTGCAGGCGCCAACAACGTGCCCACTCCGGTCTATTCAATCAATCACTCTCTCTGGTGATCCATATTATGATGAACATTAATTATCTGAAAAAAAAAAAAAAAGAGGAACAAAGAATATTTCTTAATGTTTCTACGCAACTTCTGAAATGTTTTCTGTTTGAATTGGCAGTTTTCGACTTTGGTGGGGTCGGGGACATCTACTATTTTGGTGGCCTCAATAATGGCTTGTCTAATCTATGTTCCTGGAGCAGGCTTCGCGAGCGGCAGCGATTTGTTTTCTCACGTAGGGACATGCAAATCTCTCTCTCTCTCTCTCTCTCTCTCTCTCTATATATATATATCTATTCGGATGATCAAACACTGTATATTATATAATTCGGTCTTTATTAGTTGTGACTACTCTAGTTTTGTTTTGTGCCATTGCAGGTTGTCAGAGAACATCAACCAAGTGAAGCTTATCTGATGTGGAGTATTGTAGTTGCTCTCCTTACTGCTGGTATCCCATATGATCATTATGTTCACATTTATCAGTTTGATTTTTCTGTTTGCTTTTCGAGTATTAATTATCGGCTGCAAGAAAAGAAAATAGTCAATAAATTTGCATTAGCCATGGAGGCTCCATTTAATTTAATTTTAGACAGGCGGCCGAAACATAAAGCTGTTTGAGCTTATATTTTTTAGGATGCACTTCAGCTTATACGCAGACTTCATGGGTTAATATATGGAGCTGCCAGTGTCAATAGAGGGTGCTCTATTAGGAACCATCCTTGTCACTGAAGGTTTTGACTACATACTCATGTGGAATAAGGTAATGAATATGTTATCTGCCAAATTAAGTCAATTATGAAAGTAAATTAATTTGCATTGTACTCGCATAGCATTATGATCCTTTTAGCAAATTTCCGGGGTCCATGTTCTGATTACTTCACTTTTCAATCGTCCAACAATTATCTTATAATGTCTTCATCTTAATCTTGAATGATAGTTTGATGCAGAAAGGAAATCATCATTTGAACGATGGAGGATTGGTCTGGATACTATTGGAATGGACTGTTGCTCCATTAGCTGCCTGCCTATTTGCAGGGTTGCTTTTCACTCTCTTTAAAGCCTTTCTACTTCAACGTGAAATAGCAAAGAAAAGGATTCTTATTTTCCTTGCTATTGACTTCGGCATATCTGCAGGATTGCTTTGCTTCTTTGTCACATTCCAGGTTCCATGCGTAGTTTCTGTCACATGATATTAGATCACCTTAGTTTTCTAATTTATACCCCATCTAATATGAACTCCGTATATATAAATGAAATTCAACATCAATTTTAGTATAAGATAATTCTAATAAATGATAAGAGATTTGAAGTTCTAACTTAATAGTTATAAACAACTAAGAATCAAAACTATAAGAATCAGACGCTACTCTTAATAACAATAACGTTGAAGAAGATAAATCTAGTGAACCAACACACGTAAATATGAAAATTCAAAATTAATTCTTAAAAAATTAGAGAAAATAGCTCATAAATTAAAAAAAATTGGTCCCCCTCCTCCAGCCACCCTTTTTACCCTTTTTATATGCTAATTCCAAAAACCATAACTAATAAGTTAGACTTAATAAGAAAATTCGTTAATTTACTAAATAATAATGAAAACCTATGTAAATAACTCATTTAAATGCCCAACTATGAGCTCCTAAATCCAACTTCTTTCCTAAAGTCATGGTTCTCAAATTTTTTCACAGATAACACATTTGTAAGTTCTGGTAAAGCCTCAATCATCCTTAACTCATACTTGACAACTTTCTGATAGTAAATGTCACACAACAAGTTATTGAGAGTTTCATTTATTTTCTTTGACTTTGCGTTTGTCATTGTTTCTTTAAGGTTTTACAAGATATTAATTCCCTTGTTAATTTAAGTTGGTACAATATGACTTTCATCATTCTCACTCTCCTTAAAGTGATTGGTTCTCAAATCAGCACCTATGTTATCAAAGAAAAAAGAAAAAAAATTAGAAATATTAAATATTACACTCATATTATACTTGATAAGTTAAATTTATATACATTATTTTTGACTTTTGTTACCATTTGAAAAGGATCATTATCCCTTAGTTGTAACTTTGATTTCTTTTACATAGAAAATCTATCCTTTTACAAATATACCCAAACCTAATTACCAAGTTCAAAAATAATATGTCTACAACTTTTGTTTACTTGTATTTCATATTATTTGGTTATTCTCTCAATGTTAAGTCTAACTTTCTCATGAAATTATCGAACTACTTCCACCTTCTTTTTCTCATCTAAATTAACCTTATCTTATATAAGTAATGGTACTAAATTTAAAGGTGATAATGGATTAAAACTATAAACAAACTCGAAGGAAGAATAACCTGTAACATTATGAACAATACAATTATAAGTAAACTCCACAAAAAGCAAACATTTTTCTTAGGTTCTAGAGTTCTTATCAATAACAGTCTGTAACAATATACCAAGAGTTTGATTTACTACCTCAGTTTGTCTATCGGTTTGTGGATGACAAGTTGTAGAAAACAACAATTTTGTTCCAAACTTACCCCACAATGTTTTCCAAAAATGACTCAAAAATTTTGCATCATGGTTGGACATAATACTTTTTGGTACTTTATGTAAGCAAACAATCTCTCTAAAAAATAAGTCTGCAACATGTACGATATCATCCGTTTTGTTGCAAATAATGAAATGCACCATCTTTGAGAACTTGTTAACTATAACAAGAATACAATCTCAGCCATTCTTAAACCTAGGTAACCCAAGAATAAAATTTATAGAAATATTGGTCAAAAGTTCACAAGGAATTTTTAAGAGTATATACTTACCATGGAGAAAAACTCTAAACTTAGTTTATTTACAAATAATACACTTAACATAGACTCTTTTAACATCCCTTTTCATATGTGGTTAGAAGAAATGTTCATTTAAAATATTAAAAGTCTTTTGAATGTTAAAGTGTTTTATTAAACCACTCCCATAAACTTCTTTCATAAGTAATACTCTCATAGACCCTTGAGGAATACAAAGTTTATTTACTTTAAACAAATACCCCTTATATTTATAAAACTTACCAAAGACAACTTTCTCACATGCAGCATATACGTTACTAAAATCAGCATCATTAATATACAATTCAATAATGTGCTCAAACCCTAGTAACTCAATGCTCAAAGTGCTAATCAATGTGTACTTACGTGACAATGCATTAGCAACAACATTTTCTTTACTTGACTTGTATTGAATTACATAAGAAAAAATTTTAATAAATTTAACTCATTTTGCATGTCTCCTATTTAATTTATCTTGTCCCTTTAAGTATTTTAAAGATTTACCATCAGTATGAATTACAAACTTATTGGGCTAAAGGTAATGTTGGCACGTTTCTAAAGTTCTAATAAGTGCATATATTTCTTTATTATAAGTTGGATAATTCAATGTTACTCCACTTAACTTCTCATTAAAGAATGCAATATGTTGTTTCTCTTGTATGAAACTCCCCCAATTCCAATGCTCAATGCATCATATTCAATTTCAAAGATCTTAGAAAAATCAGACAAAGTAAGAAATGATACATTACACAACTTAGACTTAAGCAAATCAAAGACATCTTATTATTCCTTACTCTACTTGAAACTCACACTCTTTTTGACCACCTCAATCAATGGTGTAGCTATGATACTAAAATTCTTAATGAATCTCCTATAAAAGTTAGCCAAACTATGAAAACTCTTCACATCACTCACACTCTTACGTGTACACCATTCTTGAATTGCCTTAATTTTCTCTTTATTAACCTCTATGTCATAAGCAGACACAACATAACCCAAAAAAATAGTATGATCCTTGCAAAAGTCACATTTCTTCAAATTGTCATACAATTTCTCTTTCCTCAAAACATTAAGCACACAATGCAAATGTTCAACATGCTTTTCCAAATTCCTACTGTATACTAATATGTCATCAAAATAAGTCACAATAAACTTTCCTAAAAAAGGTCTCAAAATATGATTCATTAATCTTATAAAAGTATTGGGTTTATTAATTAAACCAAAGGGCATAACTAACCATTCATACAAATTATGCTTGGTTTTAAATATAGTTTTTCATTCATCTCCTTCCCTCATCCTAATTTGATGATATCCACTCTTAAGGTTAATTTTAGAGAAGTAACATGCACCATGTAATTCATCTAGTATATCATCAAGTCTGGGTATAAGATGTCGATACTTAACTATTATTTTGTTGATAGCTCTATAATCGACACACATTCTCCAAGATCTATCTTTCTTTGGCATAAGCAATACTGGCACTGCACATGGACTCATGATTTCCCTTACATGTCCCTTCTTCATCAACTCATTAACCTGCTTCTGAAGCTCTTTTGTCTCTTCAGGATTATTTCTATACGTTGGCTTATTGGGAATAGGAGCTCCAGGAATAAGATCAATGTGATGTTCAATCCCTCTCCTTGGTGGCAAACCATCTGGGATCTCCTGAGGGAATACATCATTATAATCCTGCAACAAAGATGAAATAGCACTAGGCAAAGATGAATCAAGGTTAGTGTTAGAGAAATAAGAATCTTTCTAAATGATTAAGATCATTTGTTGCCTAACTTGGAAGATAACCTTAACATATACTCCTTTTGCAAACACACTCACTTGTTTTTTTTCATTTTCACTATTGTAAACCTAATCACTCTTATACTCAGTACTCTTAAATGTATTTATCTTCTTTTTCCCTCATTCACTTTCTTTTCTCTCGACTCTTTCTTTCTTTTCGCTCTTCCTCTTTTGCTCATTTTTATAAAGTCTTACTTAGTTTCATACACCTAATTTAGAGTCAATGGTACCAGTGTAAATGGTTTTCCATCTATGGTAAAAGAATAGTGGTTCTTGTAATCATCATGCAAAACTTTTCTGTCAAATTGCTAAGGACGACCTAATAACAAATGCTCGATTTGCATAGGTATAACATCATAAGAGAACTCGTCCTTATATCTACCAATGAAAAATGGAACCACAACTTGTTTAGTCACTTTCACCACTTCATTATCATTTAACTATTGCAAATTATATGGCTTAGGATGTCTGGTTGTAGGTAAGTTCAATTTTTCCACCAACTCTGTACTTGTTACATTAGTGTAACTACCTTCATCGATGATCAAATAACAGAGTCTATGTTAAATCAAACATCGAGTATGGAAAATATTTTCTCGCTGAATCTTAGCATCATCCTCCTCCTTAACTTATGCACTAAGGGCTCTCCTTATTATTAAAAGCCTTCTACCATACTCCGGATACTCTATCCCTTCATCAACATCACTAGCATCCTCTAATGGTAGCATCTAGTCTTCATCATTAGCATCACTGCCAAACACATAGTCACCATTCTCCTTAAGGTACATGGTTCTTTTGTTAGGATATTGTGAAGCCACAGGACCCCTACCCAGTCATCTAAAGCATTTGATGTCGCTAGTTTTTCCTTGGGTGCCCTCAAGTTTTTTTTTTTTTCAAATTTGCCCCTTTACAAGTTGCCTCCACTAGTCTTGGGTCTATGTGAGTTGGTTTTAGACTTAGAAGTCATTTTCTCTTCCTTTTTTTCCTAGTTTGACTTCCAAAAAGATGAATCTAACTTCTGATTATATCCAGAAGTACTTCTTCCCTTAAGTTGCCTCTTAACTTTCATGGCAATATGTACCATGTCTTTAAGCTCTACATAGTGTTGTAGTTCTACCACATCAGCTATACTCTTATTCAACCCTTAGAGGAACTTAGCCATGGTTGCCTCCCTATCCTCCATTACATTTGCTCTAACTATAACAATTTCCATCTCCTTATGATACTTTTTCAAACTCTTGGAACCTTGCATAAGGTTTTGCAATTTATTGTATAAATTCCTATTATAAGAGATAGGAACAAATCTCCTTCTCATCACAGTCTTCAACTCATTCCAAGTTTTTACGATTTTCTCAAAATTTCTTCTCCTAATGGTAACTTTCTGGTCTCACCATACTACAACATAATTAGTGAACTTTGCCACAGCTAATTTCACCTTCTTCTCCTCAGAGAAGTTGTGACACTCATATATTAATTCTACTCTTCGTTCCTAATTCAAATAGATATTAGGGTTAGCTTTTCCTTAGAAAGAAGGTAATTTTAATACTACTAAGATTTTTGTTTACTCCTTCCTCCACTTTATTTCTGTTATCCTAATCTCCATTGTACCTATTATAAATATTTTCATTGCCTCTTGCTCCTCTACCATTCTTATTACCACGTCCTTCTCTAAAACTACTTTTGAAGTTTCTACTAACATTATCACCGTCATCACAATAATCATCACCATCTTCACCAAAGTCATGTTTAAATTGCTCCTTTATGACTCTCCCAGTTGGCCTCTTAGGATTGACACTCGATTCCCCTTCTATATTATTCATCCTGTTTCGAATTCCCAAAACATTTGGTCAATCTTATCAAATTTCTACTCTAAGAATTTCGTAAGTAATTTGAAATCTAAAACAACTATTTCCTTCTCTCCATGTGGGAAACTGCCTTCTTTAGCATTAAACATTGTGTATGTAAGATTGTTAGTAAATAAAAAATATACCTCATAAAACTCACTATCTTGCGTGTTTGCTCTCCACTTAAGTATAGTAGTTCGCAACTCTGGTGTTTCACACAATGAATTGCAAGACTTTAAAAGCTCTTTCAATAGTTCCAAGCAAACTAAATTTAGAATAAACAAAACTTGAATATATCAATTCTAGACCTATCTCTTCAAAGAAGTGACACAACCAAAAAGATGAGCAGTGCAATTGAACAATAATCAATTATCAAATAGAATTGAGTAAACGACCAATTGAGCAATAAATGTGTTTTTTTTTTTTGGTTAACTAATGAATTTTTCTGTAGAAGAAATAAATATCATAAAGGAAACCCACAAAATACATGATTTTGTCTTTATTTTTGTTTTTTTTTTGTATTTTTTTCTCTATTTTGATTATTCAACTAACAATAAAGAATACACGGAAGAGATAATAACAAAAGTACAACTAATAAGAGTTAGAGTCAAAACTCTAATACCAAAATAATATGAACTCTATATATATGTAAATGGAACTCAACACCAATAACAAATGTTAAGGGATTTGGAGTTCTGACCCAATAGTTATAAACAACTAAAAACTATAATTATAAGAATCAGACACCACTCCTAATAACAATAACGTTGAAAAAGATAAATCTAGTGAACCAATACATGCAAATATGAAAGTTCAGAATTAGTTCTCAAAAAATAAAAATAAAAAAAGCTCATATACTAAAAAAAAAAAAAAAGAGTCCCCTTCCTATAGTTACTTTTTTTTCTCATTTTATATACTAACTCCAAAAACCTTAACTAATAAGTTGAGTTTAATAAGAAAATTCGTTAAACTTACTAAGTAATAATGAAAACCCATAGAAATAACCCATTTAAAGGCCTAGTCATGGGTTTCTAAATCAAATTTCTTTTTTAAGGTCATAATTCTCAAATTTTTCCACAGATGACATATTTGTAAATCTTGGTGAAGCCTTAATTATGCTTAACTTATACTTGACAACTCGATAATAATAAATATCACACAATAAATTGTTAAGAGTTTCATTTATTTTATTTGACTTTGTCTTTATCATTAATCTTCTAAAGTTTTGCAAAATATCAACTCTCTTATTAATTTGAGTTGATACAATATAACTTCTATCACCATCATTTATAGTTAAATTCCAATTGATTAGTTATTGCCATAGACAGATAGTGGAAAACATTATACCTGTTAAAGCATGAATTACTATAGTTGCTGTTGCAGTTGCTACGTTGAGTGGAGGAATGTTGTCCTAGGTAAATTGCAATGAACTTTTGACTAATCTCCTCATAAATCGTACATCTTTGCTGGAATTGATTTCTTCTTCTTACTGTGTAAGACTTAATTTGTCATTACAACAGGTTGCGGTGGTTCCTACAGTCATAACTAGGTTGAAGGCTATGTCAAATAAGTCTGACGAACAGAACTATTCCATAAGTCGTGAGTGTCGGGGCCACCAGGACAAACCAAGTGTTGTCAAAGAAGATGATAACAAAGGAGGAGGTAGCAAAAATGAGGATGATGTTGAACAAATATTGGCAGATTTTAGGCAAAAAAGAGTCCTTGCCACTATTTACGAAGAGGAAGAGAAGAGCTGGTCCTCTCCGGATAGTGTACTAGATTCTCAGCAGACTCAGCCTATTTCGGTGCCTACCATGACTACTACCACTCAATCAACATCTTTTAAACAGCTGCTTGAATCTACATCAAGCCCCATGATTCAAACCAGGAACATATATAGGATAGAGAAAGCGCCATCGCTTAAATATGCCAATGTCAAAGATCTTGCTCAATCCACTCTATGGCCTGTGAGTTTGCTCTGTATCCTATAGAATAGTTTAATCACAATTTTTTAGATCACACAATTTCAATTGATGTGACAAGGAGCATTGCTTAATTGATGTTGGATGCGGATATATGATTCAAATTACTATGGTGCAGGACATAGAGTACGGCAGAAAGACCATCATTCGACATGTTCTAGCTGAAAAATATGATGAGATGGAAAAACATTTCTGCTTCCCTCACATTCCTGCTTCGTGTATTTTTGCGTAAGTTTTGTTCTTGTATTTGAAATTAAAGGGAAAAAAAAAAGAAATTAATTTACTCATAGTCGAAACCTATGACTTCATGAGGCTGACAAAATGAATTGGCATGCAGGCTTGTTCAATCCGCTAATGTGTACAAATATAGAGCTAACCACTCCAGTAATGGGAAAGAGTTGGTAAGTTAAGCCCAGTCCTTTTTCTGAACATGTTTATCTCCGTGTCCAAAATACTTCAGTCAGCCACAGGCCGTGGCATGATTGATTTCAAGTATACCCCCTTACCAACTTTGTTTCATAATGAATTTTGATTGCTTATATCCTTCGGGATGCATTGCACTGATTTCCAGAATTTAACCTTCATGGGGTTTGGTCACTCGGTAAAAAGATGAGTTTAAGATGTGTAGTTTAGATGCATATTAAAAGTTTAAATCCTAAAGCTTGAGGAGAGATAATTTTATAATTGAGCCATCTCATCTGCACTTCAGCTCATAATTCAAGGGTCTATAGATTAGTAGATTCCTCGTAGATCTCAGATTTATCCAATTTCAGTGGGGTTCTTGCAATAAAAAAAAAAAAAAACATCCAAATATACCAGATTCTCATGAATTATTATAATTAAAAAACATAATGATCATTAGGATTTGGAACAGTGCATCGGTAGTCTTTTCGCTTGTGGTTGTTTTTTTCCCCTAAATTTGTGTTGATGTCTTGGATTAACCAAATCCTTGAATTGCCATCAGAATTTTATACATTTCCCTTGGCTGTTTCGAGCTAGCAGTAGTCTTGCTGCTGCAATAGGATTTGTACTATGTGGGTGGCGTTTGACTCGGTGCCTAGGTGGGAAGCTAGCTTACATGAGTAACTCACGGGGGCTGTCATCGCAGCTATCCTCAGTGGCAGCTGTGATCATTGCCTCCAGACTCGATCTTCCTGTCTCGACTGTACATGCTTTTGTTGGAGCTTTGCTAGGAGTTGGCATAGCCGATGACCCAAGGGTGAGACCTCTCATTAACTTTTATTTATTTATTTATTTATTTGGCTTATGTCAAATGGGCACTTTTCTGAATACTCATTTTTCTCTTTTTACATTTTCTTTCCCTGTAGGACTACTTACTATTCGTATCTCTGTACAATGATTTATACGAGTTCAATCAGCATTTTCCTGCCATCTACAAGATGGGATTTCACGATCCGAGAGCACACATTCTTTCTGTGTTGTGAATATAAACTGTTGGGCAAACTTGACGTTGGTGAACGATGTAAAGCTAGACGCTCAAGTCTTTCACCTTCTTGTGGATACCAATGGAGCCTGTTACAGACATGACCATAATTTCCAATTATTACAATCAGAACCGCATTTTCTATGCATGTATTATAGCACGCTAACAGTTACGACAGTAGCCCCATCCGCCGGAAGTGACAAAAATATCTCCAAACCATAGTTTTGAACATTGGAGCGGTGAAACGGTAATGTGAAGTTAGAACTAGTTCAATTCTCTCATATAACAAGACAAAGAACTGACCTACTTGACTCAGTCGGTTCAAATGATCGTAGCAGATAAATTGTATGAGTTTTTCTAAAAAAAAAAATTGTATATATATATATATATATATTTCAAATAATTACATATTATTATATTATTTTTTAAATAATACTTATAGATATATATTTAAATTTTATGTTAATAATATTTTATTTATTTTTATATGATATAAAAATATTAATTATTTTTTTAAAATAAAAATTGACCTTTTAATCTAATTATTAACCTAATATTAGATTGACGATTTATTAAATAAAATTTTTCTGTTAATTATGTCTGATTTAATTTTAAAAATTATGTTTTAAACTAATTATAAAATAAAATAAAATAGTTTGTAAATTTTAAACTTTAGGATACACAACCATGTTTGAAAAGAAAATGTTCAAAACCTTGTGAGGGAGCTAAAAAGCTTAAGTCTTCATGCAAGCATTCACACGCCGTTTCTCTTGATTATTTTCCTTCGCTTCAAGGTTTCGGTTTGTATTCGGCATATATAATTCAAACATGACATTTTGTGAAAATCTAAGGGAGTTAAAGTTCGAACCTTCAATTTGCTTCATATGAGAATTTGAGGCAATTAAAAGTTTTAACATCTAGTGTCCCCCTTCCTCCAAACACTTTGTTTTGGATTAGTCAACTTGGTTTAAACATATTCTACCTTGCATATATAAGGGATTTAATTTGAAATTTCTAACATACAAAAATAAAATAATAAAATAACATATTTAAAAAAATTCAATTTCTATTAGATTTGAGCATTAATTGTTTGTGTTTTAGTTAAAGTATTTAGGGGGGAGAGACGATAAAGTTGAGGAGTTTCCTTCAAATGTCTTAATTGTTTAACATCATTTTTCTTGTCATATTATATTATATGAACTTGATTACAAAAGATCTTTTTTAGATACTTCATTCTTAGAAACTAAACATTTTTCCTTAACAACCAAACAATTTTCATATGTGAGGAATTCTATATTCTTTAGATCTTTTTGTTGCATCTAATTTTCTAGTTTGACTCAATCTCTTATTCTTGGTAGATCTTGGGTTGGACTTTTAAATACATTGCATCTGAATTTTAGGGTCTAACATTATGCTTCAACACCCTTGTTTGATTGTTGATTTTTGAAATCCTAAATTGATACTATAATAGCTGAGTTATTGGCATGCCAATAACTTAGTGAAAATGTTTGCAATTTGCTCGTCTAAACTATACTAGTGTAGGTTGATTAGATCTGAACTTTCTCCTTCTCTTAGGACATTATACTTCACCTTTTTGTGCTTTATTCTAATGTGATTCATCAAATTTTTGGTAATTTCAATGACAAATTATTGTCACTATAGATTCTGTAATTGTAATTGTCATATTTTAAAATATTTTCTTCAACTATAAATAATAATTTTATTTAAAAATATATAATTATATAAAAAATTAATTATTAAATTAAAATAAAATTTTTAAACGTATTAATAATTTTTATTTTTATAAATTTAAATATTATATATATATATTATTAATCAGGCAGTGAAATCCAGACAGATAATTAAATATTGTCTCATAGTATTCGATTCTGATCTCCGGAGATCCAAAAACTGATGCTCGTCAACACGTCAAATTCGAATTTAGGTCCAAAGGTGACGGCTTCTCGTGGAATTCCTCTCCGTCTCCCTCACGAGGTGTAGTGCACGCGTGGACTTAATTGTAGACCTTTTTGGGCGTCAAGAGAAAAGGTACATGTGTCGGCGTGTAACATTGCGCGTTCAACTTATATTAATATTAAAATTGAACGAGGATATAAATTAATATGGTTAAATTTTAATTATTAAATATAATAATTTATTATCAATTAAAATATATATTAATTATAATTAATATTTAATATTTAATAAAAGATTAATATTGAATTGTTGTATTTAATTTTTGAGTCGGTGTAATTTTTTTTTTTTTGTTTTTAATGCTCATGTGTCGGTACTCTTCTTGATATCGCTGAAGTCAAGATTGGGGAATGGGGTTGGTTTGCATTCTTGCTCGTTACGCTCATTAAACCATCCCATGTCTTTGTCAGAACACGTGGAGCATTGTGGTATGAAATTGAAGATTGACGCGTCTAGATTCCTTTCTTTTTGGGGGGGGGGGGATTAGGCAGCCAACGCGACGGCTTTGACAAGCGTGGTTCTGCCTCACGTTAACTTGCTTTTAATCAGCACGTCGCGGCGTCTACCCTATTTCCGAGAAAGTTGGTTTTTTGATTTAATTTTTCTATTAATAGGACCTCTAATTAATTTGGGGTTGCCCTGTTTTGCCCAAAATGCACGTCATTAATTGACCATTGAAATTCTGTGACGCCTATGGCATTACACATGCTGCCAATATATATATATATATATATATATATAATACTCTCTTTTCTTATATTTCCCAATTCGAAGTTAAATAATGCGGGCTAATTACATTTCTCATTACACTTCAGACTGCAAATTTTTGAAAATTATAGAAAGCATTTTAGAAACTAACGAGGTGTAGTCAAAGTAGATGGAAATTGTGAAAAGACAAGATTGACCTTATATGTTTAAGAAACCGAAAACCTAACTTCGTATCACAACTCTCTCTGCCGCTGCTCTTCCTCGATCTCTCTTCTCCATTTCGAAACCCATCTCCCCCCCTCGTCTCCAGTTCTATTCTTTCCTTAATTTTTTGCCTTTTCGGATGCTATTTACAGTGCTTTTTTTAGACTGTTAACGAACTTGTTTTGTTAAGATACCCATGGGGGGCATTTTGTGATTTTGTGACCCTTTCCGCAACACTTTTTTAATAATTTTCAACTTTTATTAATGGCGGACAGATGGATGATGTTTTTTTTTTTTTTTTTTTGGTTATTGTATTTACAAGATCAACATGAATTAAAATTGTAGGACAATGTTATTCCCATATTACCAATAAATCTTTTTACAAATATTGCATACAATCAAGGAGATTATAAAGTTTTTTATTTTTTTAATTTAGTATAAAATTTATCATAAGTTATATTATAGAAGCAATACTCTCTTTTCTATAAATTATACATTCATTCTTAAGATTTGAATTTAAGATTTTTAATATATATTATATATTATTCATTACTCATGATAATATTTGTTAGGTACAATGTATCATTCGTATGTGAGAAATTTATTTGTAAATTTTAGTTGTATATCAATTATTTTTTTTTTTTGGACAATTAGTTCTAATTAAAATTTAAAATCTTCAACTTCAGAGATCACTCTACTATTATTTAGGTGAAGTCATTTTCCGTATCTTTATGTCCAACACGCCACCTAAGACCTTTTGACATGGTGCCCCAATTGGATTCTCTTTCACACCGTCACCAAAAACTTCCAGATTTGAAATAATACCACCGCCTTTGAAGCAATACTTTGAAGTCCAAATTTAGGAGGTTGAGGATTGTGGGACTATCACGTGTATGTGGGGATTAAAATCAGTCAAACTTAAAGTTTTAGGGTGAGATATGGGATTCATACCTTAGACTTTACCTTAGACTTTATCTTTACACGAAAACGTTCCCAATTTGTTTGGTGTTAAAATTCAAGAAGCCCTTCAATGACTAAGTGAATAAATGAATTAGCTTGAAAGAACAAAAAGATGAAGCTCCTCGTCGCTATATGTATGTCTATATGCTCTCTAATTCCGCAGTCAACATTGATGGCTGTGGTGATTGGAAGCATACAAGAAGTTAGGCAACTCATTTAATCTTAGGTACTATACACCAGTAAATGGTACATCAGAAGTCAACATTCCAAGTAATGAAACCGGTAGAGAATGAACCAATTAAATACTTTTTAGTTGTCTTAGATACTGTTTACCCAATCTGTCACCTCCGAGGTTGCCTAACTATTGGTGGCATTGATAAGGATTGAAAAGCTTCAACATATGGAGTCTAAAGCTAGAACTTCGAAAAAAAAAAGGACCCTTTTAAACTGGACACTAAATTCAAATCTCCTTGTATCAGAACTTATTGCAAATCTAGCAATATTTACAGCCAAGTACTAATACGTGTATGGGTAATGATTTTACCTTTTTTACTCTTTTCCAAATCAACTTATTAAACAGCAAACCTCAGAAAGTACTATTGCCTAAGCACAAGTTGGCCCTGGTATGGAGCTTTTTAGACGTGTCACTATTCCCTGTTTAGCAATTTCGAAGCAGACATTTGGCCTAGTTAGTTATGGAGCTTTCATAGCGTGTCATCACCGTACACTTGTGTTTTTTTTTTTTTTTTCTTTTCCAATTTTTCTGGTTTGGCAGATTCGGATTTTGGATTCAATTAATTTAATTTTAGCTGAAAAATGCTCACTTCACTTGCGGTCATTACTGAGCCAGTTACCATATTGCAGACAGCAATACTTTGTCAGGAAATAAGCAATTTTTGATGGCACGCGGAGACTTTGCAATGACAATCTTTAATGAGAATCTGAAAAAGGAGAGGAAATAACTTTGCACAAAACTCCATTTCTGATGTAATTATAAGAGGAGTACATATATGGAACGAATGGACCTCTTGTATCATATAAAAATGCTGGTGGATCATGTCCTCTGACTATAGTGTTTTTAAGTATCTGTGTATAAAGATTACAACTCAAATCTGAAACAGTATGAGTACGTAAAAAACAAGAACATTGTGTGGACTAGAAGTACATTGTGTGGACTAGAAGTACAAAGCCTAATGAACAAAGAAAGTATGAATGCTGGTGTATAGTTTCATCGATGGCCAACTCCAGGGCTTGGAACAGACTGCAGAATCCTATCTATCCCGGCAAGGTGCCTCTGGAAGAGGCTCTCATTGTCTAATTTGGTGCCATGACCCTTGTTGCTTGGAGCAGAATATGGCACTCTGCCCTTAGAAAGAGCTCCCAGAAACGTACTCTTAAGCCAAGAACAGTAACTATTGCAGCTGCCGCTCTCCTTGCTGTCCCCTGCTCCGCCGCCGCCGCCGCTGCTGCTGCCTATCAGCAACTTCCTGCTGCTGCCTATCAGCAACTTCCTGCTGCTGCCCTCTCCATTTGCCAGAAAGCTAGCAGACAGCAACATGAAAATGAGAAACACCACTGCAGCTGAACGAGCCATAGCCATAGATATTGGTGGTGAAAAGAAGGGGAGATACAGGGGAAATGTAATCTGGGGTCTTGTTGTAGAGAAAGAGAAAAATGCTTTTGCTTGAGCCAGGCCAATTGTGCTTTCCGCGAGGGTCGACAAAGTCATATATATAAACAAAATTGCAAGCACAAAACAAAAAAAAAATGTGGGAGGTCTAGACGGAAATTTCGCGCATGGTAGGGTAACGGCAGGGGGGGAGAGAGAGAGAGATTGCGGGTCAGAAATCAAACAAATTGAGCCCGGCATGGCATGGCCGAAGTCCAAGGTTAACAGTAAGTACCATGTTGTTTCCATTAGAAAAGAGACAGAAATTCTGTGTCTCTTGTTACTGACTTTCGTGTTTATGTAATATTCTATTTGGGAAATGAAAGCTGATAATTAATCTTTGAAGGTTTGAAATTTTAGATTGAAGGGTTTAAGTTGAGATCCATTCGTTTTAAATTAGAATTTAAAATATATTGTTCAATTGTGCCTCCTAAGCAGTGAACAAGTTAATAATAAGCATATTAATAATAATAATAATAATAAATCTTCATTGCCAATTCTTTTGTGTAGTTCCTTGTTGTTCCTTTATGTGCTTATTAAAAGACCATAAAAGAATGCCGCGTAGAGCCTGTGGTAGGTGGGGATGACATAAGCTGCTGGGACCTTTACTCGGTATTATTTTGACATGCACCTTGTAAAAATCCCCCATATCTACTATTTCATATCAGAAACACCCCCCAAAAAAAAAGAATTTCTGAAATACCTCTTCTTATTTATAATTATATCTAAGAATTTATTGTCTTTGCCATCAGTCCTATAATTTGGTGGCAGGTTCTTTTGAACTCAGTTTCGGGACTCAAAACACACAAACAAAAAAAAAAGACAAAAAATACAAAGGATTGGCCTTTAGGCGTTGTCAAAGTGCCACCATGTAATGGAAAGCACCAAATAGGCTAGAATGACTGAGGTAGCAGTCTGGTAATGCGATGCTGTTATTTTATTTCTGTTACTATTTTTTGGTATCCATTCCTCCGGCCACAACTATATGTGGGTAGGGTCAAGTAGCCCATGGGCCGGCTTAAGCCTGGTCTTGAACCTATATTTTCGGCTCATAAGACGGATTAAGACCTACAAATTTGGGCCCACATTCCAAAAATAGTGGGTTGATTTGCACCAAAGAAAAAAAAAAAAAAAAAGAAGATAAATAAAGATTTAACATTTGGTATATTTCTATGTATTATATATTTGGATTACATATTCTTTGGATAGTACTCAGGCCTCTAAAGCTGGCTAAAATAAAAAAGGAAAACACAAAGCAGAACAAAACAAATCCATATGTGGGGACATATAAGGCATTTTGTCTGGGAAATGGAAAATGGAAAACATGCATAACACTCCCAGCATACTATGAATGAGCCCAGCCCACAAGCACACTCAAGCTGCAAGTTGACACTAATCAACTATGAATCGAATGTGGGAAGAGGTACGTGTGTGGCAGACAATAAGCCCCTCAACCAGTAACTTAAATTCTCAAATGTCAGCCATACCAACGCCACATTTTTAACACTCTTCTTTCAAGAAAAAGTGGGGTCTTTCTTCTTGTTTTCACAATGCCATCATTCTCATACATTTCTAGTATTAATCTTGGCCTTCAGGTACTTGATTAGCGATCCTTTTCTTTGTTCTTTCTTTCTATTGCTAGGCTACTGGTTTGTGCACAGTGGCGTGTAGTTGTAGCACCTTTATGGATGTACATACTGCATGTGTAGTTGGGTTGTTGTGTTCTTCGTGCAAAGTCTCTTTATGTTGATTCTTTGTCTCGTTCTTGCCCTGGTTGCAGTTGACTCAATCTTATGTTAATGACAACTTGTTTATGTACGTGTAACTGTATAGAAGTCTTGTTCTTGGTTACTTTCCGTTAGAAAATCAATTACTTAGGTAGTTGTGGATCGCGTGATATATAGATTGGTGTTTCGTATCTGTTTTGGAGAAATTGTTAAAGGGTTTTATCTGTTTTGGAGGAATTGTTAAAGTGCCTGGATTTAAATCGCAATGTTTAACTGTTCACTGACCAGGGAAAAGTTTTGTTTAATGTTAGATGAATTGCAAGATGTGATTGTTTAATCATCTTATTGGGGCACAGGGGTTGAACAATTAAGTTGATTTGTAATTTTGTATTCTTGAAGGAATACAAATAATCTCCTTGTCAATGTTTGTAGAACTCGAATTTGGTACCTATAAAACGCTTATTACTTGATTACCAATTTTATACGATTATTAGTTGTGGCTGAAATCTGTGTTACTTTTTCTTTCATGGTCCTTGATGATATTGTCTATCCCAAGTTTGTTTTCATGTTTATGAGCCAGCGAAATGAAAGCTAATTGATTCCTCCCCCTTCTGCCCCTTCCTTTTGTATTCACGATTTGTTTTGCTTTCTTGCTGACTAATGCTGCAGGATACTCCATCACCTCTCCGTTGCAAATATTCCAATGGTTCTACACATCCTTGGTTAGTGGCCTGTTCTCTTCCTAAACCATTTCTGCATCTTAATGACAGACTGCAGTATAAACAAAAATCGCCACATATTTGGTCAAGAACATATAGAAGGTCTGTTGTCGTGGAAGCAGGAAGGCAAGGTTGGGACTTTGGCAGATTTTTAAAAACATTATATTTCTTCAACGGTCCTCCATCTCCTTCTAAGGTTGCATACACTTTTCCATGGAAGGTCTTAGTTCATCAAGCCAGGATATCTTTAAAACCACAACTAACCAATATCTATTATCTGTGAAGTTCTTTGAGTTTCTGATTGAGAAACTATCCACTCCATCAGTCAGTGAACCAAGTAAGCCAATGGAAAGCTCTGGAATTGTCCTAGTTGCTGGAGCTACAGGTGGTGTGGGCAGACGAGTGGTAGACATCTTGCAGAAGAGAGGATTGCCAGTTCGTGCATTGGTATTCTGCCCTAGTTTATTGCTACTTTCTATCTTAGCATGCCACAATCTCTTTGATGCATATACAGAAAAAAAGGTTGAACCCGCTTGTGCATCCATCTACTTACTTTTTGTTTGTATATCTAACATCTTCCAGGTCAGAAATGAAGAAAAGGCCAGAAAGATGTTAGGCCCTGATATTGACTTGGTAAGCTGGCTTCCTTGGTTAGCCATAGCCTGAAAACAAGCCCTGTGATTGTGATTTTTACACATTTTAATCCATCCACGAAAAAAAAGGGAAAATGTGGCATGTATTTCCTGTTATATATCATTAAGCTTGCAGCACTAAAAGACTCATTTGGCAATAAGATTCATAAAATTTTTGCATTGGGAGTTTTACCATTCCATTTGTTGCAGTACTTTGTTTCAAAATCCCATTGAGATTTAAGATGGAGGATTTTATGGGATGGAGGGAATTAGACCTTATCCTGTGGTCTGAGGCCAACTGTCCCTTCCCAGTAATAATGCCCTGAAGGAGTACTATTTATAAATTGTGATAAATAAAATTTCATGTATCTTATAAGAGATGGAACTTTTGGTGCACACATTGGACAGAGACTAATTTGTAAGAGATATGGAAGTGTGCATCATTGTGTAAGAGTCACAACATAGTTTCATGACTTGCCCTGCTGCTTTTATTTGAATGTTAGGTGGAGTATCAAGAACAAATTCATAAAATGCTAAATTTGGTTTATAAAATGCCCATCCAAAAAAAAAATGTTTCATCACATGAAGTTCATTATTCGTGTTGAACTCTGCATTTTAGTTAATCATTAGGGATTGGACAAGCTAATAATATGCAAAATTTGCAAGTTAATCCTCTTTAGCTGTTCAAGATAATCATTTGCAAAATTTGGTTTTCTTTTTTAATGTGTTTAACCATTGTGGATTAGACAAGTTAATCATTTTCCTATCCATCCTTTGTTAACTGGTTCTGTCTTCCTTTCTGATTATTATTTGATTTTGAGTTGTAAGATAGTTTGCAATATTACCAAGGAGAGCACCCTAGTCCCTGAGTACTTCAAAGGAGTGAGAAAGGTTATAAATGCTGTTTCTGTCATTGTTGGCCCAAAGGAAGGTGACACTCCAGACCGGGAAAAGTACAGCCAAGTATGATTGTGAACACTCTTACATAAATGCATGCATTCTTTTAGAATAGGAATGTAGTTTAATATGGTATTGTTAGTGTTATGCATCTCCTCATAAATTTTCATTATTATTATTATTATTATTATTATTTATCTTCACCATTTTAAAGCTATGTTTTGTGTTTGATCCAATTATGAATTTGGTGCAGGGAATTAAGTTCTTTGAACCAGAGGTACAAAATGGACTTTTTCACCTCGTCTATTTGGATTCGGATTTATTTTCGTATAACATTCAATCAAGAGTCTTCCTTGCTTGTTTCCTCCTTATGTTGCATTAGCCAAGCATGTGATTTTTTGATTTCTGTGAGGCTTTATTTGATTGATGAAAGCAGATTAAAGGTGATTCACCTGAAATGGTGGAGTATGTTGGAATGAAAAATTTAATTAATGCTGTGAAGGACAGTGTTGGGCTTCGAAATGGGAAACTGCTATTTGGATGTGAAGGTGCTGTATAAGCTAGTTTTTTAGTATTCACATGAGATTTAAGATCAATAACGCATGCTATTGGTCCTTGTATATTCTTCTTTTTCCTTTTTACCCTTTCTGGGACTTGTGTGACTGAAATCATGGAAAATGGAAAAGCCATGTGAATGATATTTGAAGTAAATTGGATATGTAGCAAGATTACTTGAACATTTCATTTTCTGTAGATTATATCTCTGTTATTCAAACATCAAGAAAGGTTTTCCTTGTGAATGCCAGAGTATTGAGATTTTTTGATGACAAATTGTCGTGATCAACACATCTAACATGACCATCATTTTGCTATCTGTATTGCAACATTTAGAATCAATAGCAACAGGAAACTGAGTCTCCTTTTCTGTTGATCAATTTGACTGGAAATAAAAAGCCAAATGCATATTATATATTGGGTGCATGGGAGCACATGAATTGATATTTTATTGTCCTATTGATTTTTTTGGCAGGTAATACTTTCAAAGATCTCCCCTGGGGTGCTCTAGACGATGTTGTAATGGGAGGAGTTAGCCAAAGTACATTTGAAATTGACACGACTGGTGGGGGACATGGTGAACCAACTGGGCTTTTTAAAGGTTCTTCTCTGCTCAAACAAATTTTCTTAGTTGTTCTTCTAGGCTTAGACTCTGTCTCTGTCTCAATTTTTTTTTTCGTTTTTTTATTTTTGCATGTTAAAGGTGTCGTCTCCACTGCAAATAATGGTGGCTTCACTAGTGTCAGAACAAGGGTAACAGGCATCCTTTTATTTTTCCCTCTCATTTTCATTATGCACTTCATGGTTTGGTGTGTCCTAACCACCTCAGCAATTTCAATATCTGTGCAAATTAATGATGTACATCACAATCTGTACTGTAAGCCTTTTTTTTTTTTTTGCTTTTTTGGGAACATTTTAAATAATAGTGTATCAGTTTCACAAGGATGGATATCTTTCATTATTCACTGCCTTTATTTTCATTCTTGTGATGGTTCGAATTGTGTTTCAACCTGTTTAGGTTGATTAATATTTGTCTGAGATTCATCAAGTGCAAATCATGTTTTCATTTCATTAGCTGTCTTCAACTTCTATTTGTTATTGTCCATTGACTGCCGGCAAGTACTGTTTCAGAGTTTTTAATCTGTGTTTAGAGCCTTTAGCAGCTGCCATAATGTGAATCAGTGAAGTTCCATAAGATCAAGAAGTTTAGTTTCCTAGCATTGTGTCATACCCTATTTTATTTGTTCTGTTAGGCTTACATTAATAAATATTTTTAATTTGTTATTCATGTTGGACTTTGGAAGTTTCTGATGTTACTCTCCCTTCAATAGTTGGTCAATTAATATGACAACAGAGCATTTCTGGACAGCTATATTCTCATATTATATTCCATAATCATAAATGCTGCTGGATCATCCTCTATATAACTATCTGAGGGTTGGAGTCTTGCATGACCTAGCAATGTTATGAATCAATGGCATGAAATGTTTAAACTACTAATGGCGTGCAAAGATGAGATTTTTTTATTTTTTTAATCTACCATGCGAGGTGTTATCCAGCCAAAGCAATGCCAATCCCATTCTTCCTTTTTTTTGCACATAAATTTGTGTTAATCATGTTAATCTTGGTTAAACTTGAAAACCTTGGGGAGAAATATTAATGTGTTAGTGCTTTAAATTTGGCCGGTCTATGAGGATGTTAATTCATTTAAACTCATTTCAGAATTTTTCAGTACCTGAAGATCTCTCTGCATATGATGGTCTGGAGCTATACCTTAAAGGTGATGGCCGTCGGTATAAACTTATTGTTCGCACCAGTGGTGATTGGGATACTGTTGGTTATACAATAGGCTTTGATACTGAAGAAGGACACTGGCAGTCAGTAAGTATCCTTATAACTTTCTTCTTAATTGGTTGCACTAGAAATCTCTGCACTGAATTTGGACCTCTTTTTCAGATACGCCTGCCATTTTCTTCTTTGAGGCCCATATTTCGAGCTCGGACTGTACCAGATGCTCCACCTTTTGATTCAAGAAATATAGTGTCCTTGCAGGCATGCTCAATATTTACTATGTTTTTTCCTTCTCCATTATGTTAGTCTCTTGCTTCTGACTGACAAATTGATCACCCTTTCAGCTGATGTTCAGCAAGTTTGAATATGATGGAAAACTGAATCCAACTTTTGCAGAGGGTACATTTCAGCTGCCAGTGTCAAGCATAAGGGCATATATAAAGGATCCTAAGACTCCTAGGTCTAACTTTGTCTCCTTTTTCTCTTTAAAATGCTTGAATTTATTGGATCCTCTGTGAAATTTCTCCTTTTCTTGGGTATTGTGACTTTGCAGGTTTGTACATGTGAGCTCTGCAGGAGTTACGCGACCAGAGAGGTCTGGTCTTGATCTCAGTAAGCAGCCTCCTGCTGTGCGCTTGAACAAAGAGTTGGATTTTATCCTGACATTCAAGTTGAAGGTTGGCTATTTACTCATAGGCTCATTGTTAGGTCTAGTAGCAATATTTCAGTTCCTTAAAAGTGCCAGATTAACTACAGGGAGAAGATTTGATACGTGAAAGTGGTATGCCATTTGCAATTGTAAGGCCTTGTGCTTTAACTGAGGAGCCTGCTGGAGCAGAACTTATTTTTGATCAGGGAGACAATATAACGGTACATTATGGCAGTAAGCTTTCTGGAAATTCAGTTCCAGTACAAATGATTAGTGAGGCATATCTTTTCAAACTTTGTGATACAGGGTAAGATATCAAGAGAAGAGATTGCTCGGATATGTGTCGCTGCTTTAGAAAGTCCATATGCTTGTGACAAGACATTTGAGGTTATCATCTTTGCCTTGACTTTACAGATGCTATCTTGATCTTATTATAAAATGTGAAATTTCCCACATTTGTAATTATGGATACCACAAATGTAAAAGAAAACATTCTTCTACTCCATCCATCACTCTCTTTGCTAATATCTGAAGTTATAGGCAGAATTGTATCATAACTCAAATGCCAAGTCAACGCTGGCAAATGGTTTTGAGTATGATGGTTGTAAGCTAGTGGGTAGTAACTTTGATCTCTGTTGTTTCTAGTAATTCCTTCCCAACCGACACTTCTCTGAATTTCCAACCTGGCTGATTTTAGAGAATAAAATGTATTCCATACTCGGATGATAGAACTCAGTTTCAGATACTGTCGTTTGTTAATGTTGTTTTGCAGGTGAAAAGTGCGATTCCATTTAGTGAGCCATTTACAGTTGATCCAGAGAACCCGCCCGCAGAGAAGGACTACAATGTGTATTTCAGAAATTTGAAAGATGGAATCACTGGGAAGGAATTACTTGAAAAAAGTACCATTGCAGTCTAATGCACCTGCATAACTGGTGCAGTTCCATAATCTTACTCTCTGAGTTAATAGCATGGTGATATTTTTTCTTGAGATTCCTCATATGTGACAGAAGGCCATGATGTCAATTGCTTGTAAATTAAGTGTTTCTAAAGATCAACAGTGGTCATAATAAATACGAGATTAAGCTTAAATAATGTAACCCACATTCACTAGTGAGAAGGTCCAACTCTGCACTACTTGAGCCCCATTAAATGTCACAAGAAAGTCTAATTAGGCCCTTTAGTCTAAATATCCCAAAAGCAGTCTTCCTACCATGAAGTAACAAGCCACACAAAAAGGCTACGGGATGACGATATCTGCCTGCTTTCTGACTTCTGAAAGTTTGTTTGATTCTCCCAATGATAAACTTATAACAGACTGTTCCTGGAATTTATTATATAAAGAAGTGTTTCCGTGCATGAGCCTCCTCTTTTTACAAAGAGACTGTTTTTACAATTCGAATCTGTGATTTCTAGCTCACAGTCGAGTAATTTTATTGTTACATCAATGCTTGCCTTTCCTGGACTCTATTCTGTGTGGATGATTGGAAAATTTTTGGTACAGCAATAAGTTGTTTACTTGGATGCTACAGCAGATTCCTATTCTTATTATGTGCTTTAGAAAAATGGTTTGCAATATGATTGTTTCTGCTGAAACAGATTGAGGGGCACAAGATTTACCTCTTCATGTTGCCCATTATTGTTCACTGCTAAACTTTTGTTAGAGTGGTTTTCTACTTCCAAGTGCTTTCACCAATCTATCTAATTCATGCAGATTTTGGGGATATATGCGATCAAAGAGAAACAAGGCTAAGTGCAAAGTTTCTGGATAAAACATACAACCACCTCGCAAGGTAACAGGAAGAGAAGTTGAAACTTGTAGTGGTATGTACTGGGAAGAATGTCCAATAATTAACTAAAGACCACAGTGTTTATGTGTGTTTAGATGTACATATTAACAACCGCATCCGCCGTTTCATTTTATTGAGGAATCATATTTTAACTCCTCATTGTGCATGCATGGATGTCTTTCATTGGCATATGAAGCAAAATGTAAGGGAAATTCAAATCCGATGTATCAGATGGATGGCTTAAAATCTGCGGATTTGTTTTCTATGGAAAAAGGCAGGCATTTCCGAGTATCTAATCACTGTCATTGGCATCAAGTCATTTCTTTGTACAACAAAATGTTTCGAAAAAGCCAATCTTGGCATGGAGGAATGTGTGCGATATCAATGATAAAAAGCACCTTACAGAGTGCAAGAAAGCATAAATGACTGTTGAAAACAATGGAAATTTGGAAAAGACACATTGGCATGAAGGGCTCCAGCAACTCTCTGCGCAACCCCATGATCAGAAATGAACTTGTGAAGATGAGCCCAAATAACTTGGGGACCTGACTTTGACCGATCAACCTGAGCTTTTGAAAAGCATCAAGTTGTTCTCCTCAGGCTTGTCATTTTTTTATATATCAATAATTACCCCTTAACAACACTGTAAGAAAATGGGTTCGGATGCCACACACAGCCTCTCAGCGAATTTCTTCTCTGCCTGCTTCGCTGCAATTGGATGCATTACTTTTCAGTATCCCTGCTTCGGACCCAATTGTCACTGCTGCATGAGCTGTGACTTTTGCAACTTGCTCTACTCAATTCATCTTGCTAGAGTTTAATATGTGCAATATATTTTGAGTACCTTAGGCTTTAAGATTAAATAATTACTTGATATCGTGTTAGCATATTTATGGCCAAATGGTCATAAGTTGAAGTCAATCTATTCTAATTATCTTTTCAGCTTTGGGTCTGTGCTTTGTCTACATTTTTAACTTGATAGGCTTATACGACTTTTATGGTTTTTTTTTTTTCTTTAGAAAAAAATTTAATGTTTTATTAATTATCTTCAAATAGAGATTGAACCCAAAATATTGGTTCTTTTATGTTGGTCTCTAATATAATCCAAGAGATGAAATAAATTGAGTTTAAAAAGTGAAAGTTACACTCAATTCGTATTAATCTAATTTTAAATTATTAATTACAATATTATGAATAAACAAATAATAATCATAACAAATAATAGAGTTAAAGGGATCAAATATAAGAATTTATAAAAATTTAATTATTTTTTGAGTATATCTAATTTTTTTAAAATTGACCCATTTAAAATTTTTTAATTAAAAATTTATTTTTAACACAACAAATAATTTTTTTTTAATAGAGATCAAATTCTCTATAATTTTATTTGTTAATCTAGTGTCGAATTGCTTGTTGAATTGTTACTAAATTTATTTTTACAATACTTGAATTACCTGATTTTGAATACAAAATTTTCTTATAAACTCAAAATATTTGTCTTTTTAAAATACTACCCTTTACATTTTTTTAACCTCCCTGGACCTGTGCTTCTCTCTGCTAGTGTGCTATATAGAGATGGTTGAATGACCATGAGACAGGGGTAATGAATCTTGCTCAACTCCAAGCTGATCACTTAAATCTCCCTTTTCCCGATCAATGACCTAATTGACTCTCCTTGTCCAATCAAGTATCCAGCGTCATGGGATGTCTTTTATGGAGGATCTCAAGATACTGCTGATAGAAAGTGTTTAGAGATGGCTGGTCAGTGTTTTGTTTTTTTTTCAGTCCTTCTCCAATGAACATGGTGTAGCTCTTCCCATTGACAAGTCTCCATTATCGCACATACATTCTTGATGCAATTTGCTTGGATATATCTCGAGGATAGAGATTTTTTTTTTTTTTCCCTTACTCGGTGGGATAAAATCCAATTTATCGAATAATGAACTTTAGGCATGTCATAATGCGTCTTTAGGAGTAGCCCTTTGCATACGTACATTTTATCAAACGATATGATAATAAGTCTGAGGCAGCTAACTGTAAATTTGCAATTACGTTGCTTTGTTTATTCCAAGAATGGAAGAACATTCAAACCACTATTGTTAACCTATTCCTCACTAGTAACCCGTTCAGGGAGACTACCAACATTATACAAATCTTTTTTTTTTTTTTTGGCTTTTAATGAAATAATTGATATGGATAGCAGATGATGTTCTAAGCTAACATTTTTTTCCCTCCCTCTTGCAGTTAAAGCTAGACATGGAGTTTGCCTTACCGCAGCAAGTTTTGAACCTAATGCCAGAGCAGTTGAGTTCATTGCCCCGAGAACGGCAGCAAAAAGTTAATTCAATTGCAATTATTGATATTGATTGCTTACATTACACTACGCTGTTCTCTTTTTCTTTTTATCTCGATATCTTTATTTTATCTGACTTTTTTTTTATAAATATAATTCTTTAAATTTTATTATAAAATAATTATTATTTTAAATAAATTATTTTAATTATTGTCTGCCTCAAAATAATATTCTTACTAGTTAATCAAACTAATATAATATAATAAAATAAATATTATAAGTCATTAATAATATATTTAATATTAAATATGTAACTTAAAAATATATAAATAATAATTAAACTTTTAAAAATAAAATAAATTTTTAATCACATCCTTTCTAATTATTTTACATGCTAATAATTATTTTAACAATATTTTTATGAAGTGGTTATATTTTTATTAAATCTTTTTTACAATAATTTTACTATATAATACATAATTTTGAGTAATAGTATCAATTCTCCTATTTAGGAGACTTTATCTTATAATATTACTAAATAAGATTTTAACTTTGTTTATGAATATTTATAATATAAATATTTATATTTTATTAACTATTATAATTAAGGATATCTTATTATATAAAAAATAAAATATAATTTAGATTAAATTTAAAACATATCAATGAGTGATCATTAAATTGTTAAAAAAATTTAGTTAATTAATTTTGATTTTTTGAAATTTTTAAACTTTTTGTCAAAATTAATTTTTTTTAACTTTTTTAATTTAACTGGTCAATTATAATAATTAACTTGATTAATCAATTTTAACTTTTTGAAACTTTTCTACTTCCTTTACTCTTTTTTTTTATCTGATTTCTTTCATTTATTCCTTTTTACCTATCTCCTTTGATTTTCATTAACAAATATTTTATTTCTCTTTTATAATTTTTTAAATTATTATTTTTTTCATTATCTTATTTAAATTCAATTTTTTTTATTTCTTTCATCAATATCATTCAAAATTTTTTCTTCTTTTTAACTTTATTATCTATACTTATTATAACTCATCTATAACTTTTTTTTTTAATCTCGAATCATATACCACCTTTTAGGATAAAAATTAAATTGAAATATTTTTTCAACCATGCACGTTTCATTACCTTATTCATCTTTAACTATTTGTGGTATCTTTTAAAAATTAATTGACATGATTTATCCTAACAATTTTAACACGTTTTAGTATCTTAGTCATATTATCTTTTATACAACTTCAATTAATGCATTATTGATAGTGTCAAAAATTAAACAAGTCTAACCTTTTAAACATATATGACTTATTATTTAATTCATCTCAAATTAAATACAACTTTTAGAAATTGACTCATTGTCGGATTACTTATCTTTTTGTGCTTGTGTTACATTCTTATTTGTATATTTATGTGATTTAACCTTTTTACTAATTATATTTTGTTAAATACATTTATAACACTTAATTTTTTTGTTGTTATTAAAAGTTAATATGAAACCTACATTTTATATATTTGTTTATTATTTTTCTCAAAAGGATATTGTTAGAATATAAGATTTTTTTTAAAAAATATATATTATTAGAACATAAGTCATTGCCACATGAACTCAAATAAAAATTACTTATTCCCATCTTGATATAATCCTACTATCTTAGAGCCAAAGATAACTATAAAGAACAAATAAATTAGACTATACGCATAAGTTGGAATAATTCCTTTTATAGGATAGCCAAGTTAATTGTAGTTCTTTTCTTACTTGCCATGTGATAGTTATAAGGATAAGTTTTTAAGAAGTTCTAAATTTTCAAAAAAAATTATAATTAAATTTTAAATTTTTTTAAAGAATTTTTAAATGAGTTCTAAATTTTTAATTTTTATTTCATATAAATTTTTTTAATAAAAATTAGTCAAAATGTTAAATATATAATTTAATTTTATAAGTATCTTTTCAAACTATGCCCTAAAAATATTGAAATACATCCAAGTGTATATTTTGCTAAATTTTTTCTCTTTTCTTTGACATATAAAAAGCAAAAATCCTAACTTCTTTCCTTGGGAATTTGGGAAAATTGATAAAAATTTAGGGTTTTTTTTTTTTTTTTGGTTTTTTGTCTTTTCATAAGTGGAAGGAGGAGGGAGTTTAACAAAATACATACCTAAATGTATATTGGGTATTTTTTATACAATTTTTTGTTAAATTAAATTATATATTTAGTAGTTTGATTAAGTACTATATAAAAAAGATTCAAATATTATGAAAATTGAAGATTTATAATTTGTTTGAAAACTCAAAAAAAGTTAGAACTCAATTCCAAAAATTACTAAAAGTTTAGGACTTGTTAAAGACTCATCCCGTCTGCCATGTGATGAAATGTGAAAGACATGTGATGGTTAGAGGCAAAATGTCAAAATTGCATTCATTCACTGTTCACAAAAATTTGTAGTGATTTGATTTAATGTGTGATTGTGATTTTCATTGTTTCTTTTCAAGTTTAATGATGTGGTTGCTTGTAAACTAGACTCGTCTCTTTATGTCAAAGGCATTTGTCGTATTAATTTTTAATGGCATGTCCATGTGGTGTTTCCACTGATTTCTGCCCTACTTGTGCGCTTGTTGGACCATGCTGATAGTGACACTAGCAACTAATAATTGTTAAATAAGTGGGGTTTTAGCTAGATGGTCAACAACATATATATGGTCCTGATGATGAGAAACCTGAAATTAATTGAGAGTAGGAGCTAACAATTCATTGTTTTGTCCATAGCTCAGCGGATCTATGCAGAGCAAAATAAAATTAAGAGTAAAAATAATCTAGCAATTACTGGACAAAACTAATTACTTGACCCAAGTTTAAACATGTTGTGAAAGACGAATTTTTTGAAGTTGCTGTTTCTTTGTTTAAAAATGGAGATGCTGATCAACTAACCTGCCACACGGCAACCAAAAAAAAAAGAAAAATGGAAAAACAAGAGGTACTAGGTTACTGACAAATCCCACCAAATGTCAGGGCAGTCAGCTGGGGTTGCACGCTTCAAAACATAGACGGAGAAACTAAATCAAATTCGCAGACACAGTCAATGAAAATATGAGAAGAAGCAGAAGAACTATCATTTGGGTACTAATTTCAGAAAAGAAAGGACAAATGTAATTTACACTTTGTAAAGGAAATTGCATACGAATCTATGGATCCTCTCTGATCTCTCTCGCAATGAAAACAATAACTACATTTACAGCTAAAAATGAGAATTTTCATTCAAGACAGTTCCTTCTTGTCAATAAGTTGTAGATGACCTGAAATATAACGCCCTTTTGACGGAATTTCGGTGGGGGGTAGCTTCAATCATGTTTTTATCTACGTGCCTTATCAGAAGCAGCATACTGCCTATACACAAGTAAACAGAACAATAATGGCGGGGAAATTGAAGTTCTGTTCAAATATCCGATGAAACGGGAAGTCAAGACAAAAAAAAAAAAAAAAAAAAAGAAGAAGAAGAAAAGAGATTAACTCTTGGTACCATACCTTACAACAACTAGGTTTATGCCTTCTAGCCCGGCGGGCATCGACGGCATCGTGAAGCTTTTCGAGCATTTCTTCCACGGTGAATACCCGGCCGGGCGAGCTCAAGAACGCCCTTCTTCTAAGTGGAGGAGACCACAATCCACTTTGCTCATAATCAAAATCATATTCTCTAGCATCAAAGAATTTCTCGAGAAGTCGATTCGATACAGACTTGGGCACTAACTGAATTTTTGGAGGAAAGGCCGACCCTTGCAATGGAGATGGAGATGTGGAGGGTTCAGAGGTAGACATCGATGCAAAAGTATTTGACCAATAAGAAAAGCTTGAGGGAGAAACATAAGAAGATGATAATGGACAAGATTTACATGTATGTTTTCAAGATTTTTGAGAGATGGGAAGGAGACAAACATTCTTTTACAAGGCTTATGTCGAGGTAGGGAAACTATGATAAAGACGCGTGTGGCTGTATGCAATCGTGGAAATGTCATGGGCTAGCACACGTCTAAAGGTTTCTTGTTTGTTGCCTCCCAGAGCCAGATTCCCTGCCGAGAGGGACCTCAACTATTTTTCGAGTGGTAACACATTTGGAAGTATAAAAGCCTAAAAAGTTCTATTTTATCCATTTTGAGTGTGATTTCTTTTGTTTTGATCAAATTTTGAGTGTGATTGATGGACGTAAGGTTCATATTCTTTTTTGGTGGACCCTATTGCTATCAATTTTCGCTGAGGAATTCATTAATCTACATGGTTAGACTAGAGATCAAAGATCTATGCATCTAGTAGTTGTGGAATTTATTAAGTATTGGCATGGTTAACATATAAATGTGTTATTTGGTTTTTCATCACCTAAACTTAACCTAAAGTGAGAGCAAACGTCTGTTTATCACAAATTTGCCTGTTATTCTACGTGATTGAAAGATTTATTTATAGTGGGATTTACCAAGTTAAGTGAAAGAAATTTAAATTAAGGCGTTTGACGGAATATATATATATATATATACAAACACTAAGGTGTCTATGACTCGATGCAACATCAAAAGGAAGAGACAGCAACCAGCTCGATCCATACACTTGTCTAGAAATGAGACGTTTATGGATGGTTGGCTGGACATTTTTAATGGGATTACCATTTTATACAATAAGATATGGTATGAAATACAGCCCATAATTTATTTCCTCAAGGAATTGAAAGAGTACAATCATTTGGCTACTGGCAAAATAGCAAGTGGACATTAATGATCATTCCGCGTAAATTTCATAGATTTGAGTCTCAACGAAAATATTTAGTGATATTAAACATATAGTTGATCTTCCACAATTATAAGAATAATTATTATTTTTTATTAAGTATTAAGAAATTTGCTCATCATGGATTTAGAGTAGCACCCTAACCTACTATATAATTCAGTATAATTCTTTTTAACAAATCTGTGGAATATCACCTCTGCTTACCGTTTTTTCTTTTTTTTTTCTTTTTTTTTGGATTAAAAAACAAAAATGAACATTGAACATATGCTCTGGGGATTAACTCCATTATTGGGTTGACGTTACATGGGACTTATAGTGTAATCAGAAATTGATAATGCCGGCCGCTGTTAACAGATTTTTTAAAGTATTGCATCTAACGGTAAATTATTTAATTACTATAAGGATACAGGTTTGAGGGCTTTCTTTGTTTGTTTTTGTTTTTTTTTTTTCTTTTTGGATTATTGTGTTTGTGATGTTGCACTACAAGTCAATTTCTGCACATTATACTAGTTCTATTTATTATTATTATTATTATTATTAACTCTGATAGAAATAATTAAAGGTTTTTCTTGGTTAGTGGACTGATCGGACAATATGAATTAAACAACATGGATATATATATAAATTTCATTCCTTTATTCCCAAAGTTTAGACTCCAGCCTCTCAAGATGAATGTATGAGTAAGGATTAGAGATGTAAGCAAGTATTATCTCCTTATAGTTTGATTTGACAAAAATAGATGTCGGTCAACGAGATGCAGAGTACTACAAGCAAGTTTTATTTATTTATTTATTTTTTTGGAAATAACATAGATTTTAACAATTATAAATGGGCAATTAATATTTATAAATCTAATTGAGATAATGAATTTGAAATACTTATTAAGATATTCAATTATAAATATAAATGTGCATATAGAAAAATACATTAAAAAAATAAATGCATCATAGTTAAAAACAATATATATATAACTACTCTCGTGCCAACAACATATCACATTTATGTAGTCATATAATAGAGATTTTTTGTAGGGACTTGAACCTAGCAATAGCATGGTGGAAAGCAAGACTAAAAGAACTAGTTAGAGAATTTACAGGTCTATGTGATGAAAGTGATTCTTAATGTGTATATTATGTGGTGACTTTTCTTACATCAAGTAGTTCTCGCATATTTGTGGAATTGAATCTTAATTGGAAAACGCCCCACGTACTAATTTCATCTAAGAATCTTTAGAGATGATTCCATGAACTAATTTCATGAAAGAATATTTAGAGATGATCCGACTAACTTAGGCATGTAATCCAAAGAAGTGAGCAATCGTTTCCTCACATGCCAATCGACCTAAGTTCCCGGAATCATCATCGACTGAGGTGAATCAAGATCAAAAGGAAGGATAAAATGAAATGCTATAACTTGAGGGCACGTACAATTATAGCAAAGTCATGGATAATTATATTTAGATCCGTAGATATTTCTTAAAATAGTTTGAGTTAGTTCTTAATTTAACTAAATAAATGATACTCAAATTTAAAACAAGTCAAATTTGAACAAAAATAAATTCACTAGTTAAGTCCATTAACAACTTGTGTAAAGTTTCTTTTTTGAAATAAAATTTTAAAAATTTGATAACATATTTATATAATAACGTTTATTTAATTTTAGAAATATTTAAATATTTAATATAAATTCTAATTTTTAATACTTTTTTTACAAATAATTTGCGTTTTTTATTTTTATTTAAATAAAAAATTAAAAGAAACTTAAATTATAGGTATTTAAAAGAATAAATTTAAAAATGTTGTTTTATCTTTTTAAACAAACAAAAGGAAAAATATTTTCAATTATGAATATTTTTATTTTTTTAAATATGTAACTTTGGAGGGTTTTTTTTTTATCTCTAAAAAAGAAAAAGAGAAGTTTAGGATTATTTTTTTAAATTTTCTTTAATCATGAATATTTAAATTATAAAAATTTAAATATTTATGAAAAAATTATTCATATAAATAGAACAAATTATAATATTTGTTAAATTATAATTGAGTAAATTAAATAAATATTAAAATTTTAATTTTATCAAAATATTAAAAAAGATTATAAATTTATTATTAGATTAATATTAAATATTATGACCTTAAAAATTTATTAAAAAGATTAAAAGTTGAATAAAATAATTAGATATTTTATAAGTTAAACAAATGTCACTATACAAATATTTCATGGACTTTCTCCAACTAATTATAAAATATGCTTAATTTTTCTTACAATATTCTGAGATTTTAAATTTATTCTAAATTTTAAAAAATAAAATTAGTATATTAAATAATCTTTAAAAAAGTGCGGATAGATAAGCTAGTTTACAGGATGCTTTGAAGAAGATTGGGGTTAAATCAAAAGAACTTTGCACGATAAAGATAAACTGTGGAGGGTCCTAACGCCCTTTTGGCAAAAACTATTGTCTGGGGAATCACCCAAAATAAAAAAGAAAAAAAAAAGGAACAATAATTCTTTGATGGCATTTAGACAATTGCTTCCACAACCCACTTTCTGTTTTCTGTTCCTCCAGCCAAGCAAAAGCATCAGCAACGACCAGTTTTCTATATGGCAATTTGAGAGAAAAGGGTTCGAACCCTTGCGTCCTGCCAGGAGATCTGCTTGTGGTGAATCACACCAAATTTCGTTGGTTTGTTCCTCTCTTCATCCGCGAGTTAAAAGTGATACAAATTCAGAATTTGGTTTTCCACTCTCCTCTTGCAATAACGCAGCAAATAAAGGACGAAGTAGCATTTGAATGGCAAGTGACAAGATGTTTCTAAAAATGCAATCTTATAAAATTTATCTAGTCTACTTAAAATGTTGTCAAGAATAAAGTCGGATGACTTTGTCTACAGACAAAGTTAGCATAGAAGTTGGGTTAAATTAAAATTTAAACATTAAAAAAAAAAAAACAGAATGAGAGAGAGAAGACCAGACTCTTTTTTTAAAAAAGAAAAATGTTACAAACGAAACCCAAAAGTCAAAAAAAAAAAGAAAGAAAAAGAGTGATTAAAACTCAGAATATAGAACCAAGAGTTTATAATAATAAGAATATCCCAACTATTTTACTAGGGCAAAAGCCAGGCCTTCCAAGGGTGGCGGGAGACACCGGTCGGATAACAATGACGATGGGCTTTGGAAGTCGCAGAAACCATGAAATGAGGTGGCTAAGCTACGCCTGATTCGCAAGGTATTTTTGTGGGCCATGTGAGTCCGATTAATGATTTTGCAAGACGTTCACCTAATTGCACCTGGCCCAATGGCTGCATAGTTGAAAGCCGAACCCAACCTTGATCCCGAAAAAGGTCTGGTTCGATGAGTTATTTGTTCTATCATTGATCCGGCGGTCGAATTAATGGGTCAAATTTTATTTTTAAAAAATAATTAATATTTTTATATTATATAAAATGTTATTAAAATGAAAATTGTGTACGTGTGTGTATAATCATATGATTTTTTTTTTTGAAAAATAAGAAATAAAATCTCTTAACCAAAATTCACCTAATTTACCATTTTAACCAGATGGTCCGATTGTCCGAATTGAACAATTTTTTTTTTTTTTTAGTGCACTTCATTGTTGGGTCATAGAAGAGAACTAGACTGATTTAAGTTTCGAATTATTGGGTCACTGATTTGACCACTATACTAGTCTAGTTTTTTAAACCTATGCTCATTACAATGCCTTTATGCTTCTTAATGTAGTTATTTTTTGAACAAAAATTGAAATCTTATAGTATATTCCTAGGAGGACTTACAACAAAAGTGAACTTATTCAAAATTTGAAAAACCAAAAAAAATTAAAAATAAAAATACATGTCTAATTGAAGTTAAAATTGAAAAAGTTAATTCAAAATACACAAGTTTGACACCCCTCCAATGACTTTTATAATTAATAGATGTAACGCATTGGGAGTTATACTGATTGTAGAATTAGTTTCTATAAGGTACATAAGAGGATGCAAAAAGAGAAAAAGACAAGATATAATCTTAAGAGAAAAGAACAAAAGAAATACAAGACAATATAAGAGTATGGAAGAGGGAAGAGATTGAGTGTAAAGAAAGCATATATAGAGGTGAGAGGGTGTGTGTAGATAGAAAGAGAATAATATATGGCAAAAGAGAAAGAAGAGAGAACTTAAGGAGAGAGGGTAAAGAAAGGAGAGAGAGTTTATGGAGAAAGGAAAGAGTGAAAAGATGGAAGAGAAAGTGTACATAGAGACAAAAGAGTGAAGAGAAAGAATGTAAAGAGAAGCAAGAAAAGTGAAGTGTATAAATGAAAGTACAAAGATAAAACTGAGAGTAAATGGAGAAAAAATATATTTCAAGCTCTACAAGCATAAAATGTGTGTGTGAGAGAGAGAGATATTTTGAGCTCTTGATGCAAACATCTCACTAATTATCAGATAACTCCATATCTATCACATGTAAGGTACTTTAAAAAAAAAAAGAAATTTGTTTATAACTTTTAACATAAAAACCCTTGATTTACACTAATAACCCCAGAATAAGGAAATATTAGGTTAAAAGAGTGTTAGAATGTAGTAAACCATATCGAATGGTTACCTTAGAGCAAACCTAGGAGAAGGAATCTTTGTTTAGTCTTAAATGCCCCATTCTTTCCACCAGCGGTTAGATGGCTAAATACACTAATGCGAATAGGCCTTTTCAGGCTTTAACTAAGCTCTATAAGAAACTTGGTCCATCATTACTTCTCCTTTTATGTATTAGTAAACATGGTGTCCTTTATTTATTTGTCATCACAAAAAGTCATCAATCCACTCACAACTTGATATTAAAGGGCATATGTTACCATATTTTTTAAGAAATTGTTTTTCCATCTCAAAATGGTATATTGTTATGTTCTTTTAGTCAAGGTGTTTCCTAATTTTTTGAGTTTGCCAAAAGATTGATGTTACTAAGTTAAACTTAGATCATTATGTTTTTTGTCACTTTAGTTATATTATTTTTCAATAGGTTTCTTGCAACATTGTTACTACTTTTTCTTTTTGGTTTTAGTTTACTTGCTTAGACTTTATGTTACTTTGTCCCTTTGATTTTATAGGTTGAATTTCAATCTTTATGTGTTTTTAGGTTTCTTGCAATATTACCTCATTTTCTTTTATATTTTAGTTTTATGTCTTTACGTATGCTTTATGTTACTTGTCCCTTTTAGTTGCATTATTTTTTATCCCTACTCAGTTGTTTATGACTGGTTAAATAAATTAAGAATTATATAAGCTTGCTCTCAATACAAAGAAGGCCTTACAATTCTTTACTCTATAAATCTTTAGACATTGTATTTTGCATTTACTATAAAATCCTTTAAAATTCAACTATATGTCTCATATGTCATGTACAAAGTGAGAAAATATCATAAATGCTAAAGGAAGCTTGGATGTTTTGATAATGTCTAAAAGAATTCTAAAAAAAGAACACTAATGGTTAGATCAAAATGATTTGAGCTATTGGTTAAAGAAGTGAAAAACTATAATTACCTCCCTTTTTCATTTATTGAAACCTTAATATTTAATAGTATTTGCAAAGATTCCTTAAGTGTAATGGAAGACATTTTTCATTTTCATTACCTTCTTATATTCTTTTTTCCTAGTTTGTCATTCATAGTTTTCATTATTGTTTATAACAAAACCTTTTGTTAGGAAAAAAGCTTACTTAGTCACCAATTTAGTCAAACTAATTAAATATCACATAAATTAGTTTCTTGAACTCTATAAGTCATGACATTATCTTATAAGTCATAATTATACATAAATTTAAGCAATATGATGAGATCCTTTTATTTTTTATAGAAGTTATTTAGTTGTTGTAAGTTTAAGATAATGATTAAAGCTATTAATGATACCTTCTTTTGTTTAAATGATGATATAAGTATGTATGGGGTAAATTTATTAGTTTTTTAATATCCATTTCGTGATTTTGACCAACTATGACATTACTTGAGAGCTTTAATAACAATTAGTCAATTTAATTATATGTATCATAATGGATTTTATGTACAAATATTGGAAATAGAATGGGCAAATGGTTAACACCAAAGAATAATTGACAATAACCAGTTAACTTAATTATGCATATTATGATAGACTTTGTGCACAAATATTTTATAAAAAATGGTCAAATGGTTAGCACTATAAAATAATTGTCTTTCTTTCAAATTTGTAAAAAGAATCATAATGAGTGCTTTATTTTTTTTTTAGTGTAATTATGATTATTTACTCAAATTGTCATTTTTATATGTGTTTGAAATGACTAATGTTGAATTCCCTTTATTCTTATAGGATGTGAAAATCCTAAAAGAGTTAATTTGAATAGATATACAAAGTCATATGTCTATTCATTCAAAAAAAAAAAAATGTTTTGCTTTGTTATTGCTAACATCTTGTAACAATATTAGTTATATTACCTTACTCTATCTTTCTATTTCTCCTTTTCTTTGTCTTATATTGTATCTCACTCATTGACTCTTTTCTTTTATTTGCTAATTATAGATATATGACATAATTATGTAGGTAACAAGTATAATTGCAAGTATCTAAGTAATAATTGTAATTATAAGCATTAAAGTTTTTTTTTCGTAAATTATGTTGCACAATTTTGGATGATATTTTACATCAAATTGGTTATGAAAATTTTTTTAAAACCTTAATTTGTAACTAAATTATAAATGGCTTTAAACTACTCAAAATAATAAAACAGTTTTAGACTAATTATGAACGAATAGTTTGAAATAATTTTTTAAGATAAAATTAACTTGATTGTCATCTTTAATTTGTATGAATTAAAACTTGAATTTAAAGGTTCATGGTGATAAATTAATGTATATACCTCAGCCTCAATAATCAAAATTCAATATTACTCATTAATATTAGGTCAATCTTTAAAATTTATTTTTTAGTTCTTAGCTAATATATTATCTAAACTTAATATTGCTAAGATCTTGTTTCAAAAAAAGATAAATCAATAACAAAGAATAAAGTAAGCAATTAAATAACTGAAAATATATAAAGATAATGGAAGAAAGAGAGATATAGAGATACACAATAATTTATAGTGGTTTGGCATAAACCAAAAACTTACATCCATTTCTTAAGGTTCCTCTCTTAAGAGTATAATTTCACTATCACTTTCTTTTTTTGTAAGGTAAAGACAACTTTTTACACTTGGTTATTTATACCTTGATCAACAAAACTTTTATGAAACTTTTATAAGAACTAACAATTTTTCAACACTTAAAAATTCATGCTCTATCACTTTTTATTGAAGTATTCTTATTTTTTCATAATCTTAACCTTTCTCTCTTAGAATTCTTACTCTTGATCTTTTCACCTTATTTTACTTTTTTTCATTAATATATCATTTAACTTGATGTAATATCTCAAGGTCTTTTATAAAAGAGTTTCTTAAACTCTTTTATAAACAAAAGATTAAAAAAATAGTCATTAAATATCGATTTTTTTTTTCATAAAAAGAATCAATAATCTCTAAGGCATCCATAGTCTTTAAAGCATCCAAAGTCTTTATAACTTCTCAACTTTTGCTCTTCACATTACTTAGTCTTATCAATCAACTATAGTCACTATCTGGTCGACTGATTTGAATTCTTTATAACTTTTGAAACTTTGAAGTTTTTAACGACTTTCGGTTAATCATAGTCATGATCAAATCGATTGGTCTAAAATTTTTATAACTTTTCTCTTTGTAGTTTAAAACCTTTTTTAGTGTTTGGTTGACCATAAATATTAGTTTAATTGACCAACCCAAATTTTTTATTTTTTTTTCTTTTCATTAAAATGTTTAGTTAATAACATGTACCAATTAGTTTGACCTTCTACCAACTTAAGTTTTTATGAATCTTTTCATCTTTCTTTAATTCATTAAAGATTCTTTGTTTCCCTTTTGCAAAAATCATGCATCATATGGTTCTTGTGTTGTTAATATATGTAAGTTGCACATTTTAAAGCTTTCATCATTTGTAAGGAACCAACTTTACAAGGCTATATATAACCATGTTTAAGTATGTGCTCTACACCAAAAAGAGAATTAAGAAATAAAGAATGAAGGGCAAACAAAAATGAAAAAGTGTTATGAGTGTTTATATATGTGAATCAGTTGATAAGTTGATGAATTTGTAGTTAGTTGAGTAAAGATCCTATAAGTAAATTACTTAATAAGATCTCTTTAATGAATTTGTAAAATTTTATTTGTATTATTGAATTTCATTACAAGTCAATTTATGAAAATGAACTTATTTGTATGATTAAGGAGATCTTATAAGTAAATTATTCAATAGGATCTCTTTAATTAATTTGACTCAATTTATTTGTAAGTTAGTGAATGTAGTTAATGAATTTATAGTTAGATGTATAAAAAAGATCCTATGATTTTTTTTAGCATTTATTACTTGGTTTTTGTAATAAAAAGACTTATTGAGTCTTAACCATTCAACATTTCATACATTTATGTTGCTTTTTTATAATTGTCTTTTTTTTTCCCCTTTATTTTCTAACTTTTTTCATTAATTTAACACAATTAAGCATAATATACATTATTCTTATTTATTTCTCATAAATCAAACAAATAACTTATGGACCAAAATTTTACGGATTTTTTATATACAAGTTTTTTTTTTAACATATTAAAAGATACATAGAACTATGAGACACACAATTAAAAGTAGCTCTCCTTATTCTTATAAATTTTTTGTTACTTTTGTTAACATACATATCTCATTAAATGTTACTTTTATAAACATCTTTTTGCTATTTTATGTTTTTATAAGAAAGTTACTATTTATAAAAGTAGGAAAAATAAAAAACAAATAGTGTAAGACTAAGAAATTTCGATGGCCCAAGAGTAAGAGTAACATTTTGATAAAGTCTTATTTAAAAATCATGCAAATAAATAAGACATTATTTACTTTTAAGCCTTATTTATTAATATGCATGATTAATGTAAATGATAAGTTTGGAATTGAATGTTTGTCTAAGTATGTCAAAAATAATTTGAAAATATTAGACAATTATTTTAACACTAAATTTAAAGAGTGGCTTCAGTTGGTATGAAAACCTTAATCATTACTAATAAAGATATCTATAATAGAGAAATATTGATAATGTACACCTTTTTTTTTTTTTAAAGAAGGAAGGAGTAATTGATAGTTTACATTATAATCTACAAGTTTAAATCTTTTACATTGATCATTTTTGTTTTTATTCATTTGTTAATGCTACTACTATAGTCATAATAAATATTCTCAATTTTTATAGAACAATATCCATATATAAATTTTTTTAAGCTATTTTAAAATCAATTTGTTGTGATCAAGTGAATTCATGAACAACCTTATATTATATACGAGGACATTGCATTCATTTTACATGTATTATCTCTTGTTAGAGTCTTGTTAAGCAATTAATAAACATAAGGGGCAATAATTTCTCCTAAGTCTAACTCTAGCCTTTAAGACTAAAGGTGAAAAAGGAAAGAACAAGTTGGATTTAAATCGAATTGTTTTAGGTATCTATTAATTCAAGTGTGTAGTATTTAGAAGTATAAGTTCATTAGATTTTAAGTTGAATTTTGAGTATTTTAAGTTTTGAGTTTATTAAATTTTGAATTTTAAATCTATTATATTTGTAATCATTAATATTTTAAATTTCAAATTAATTAGAAATTATACATATTGAATCTTATGATATATCAAATTTTAAATATTTTAAATTTTAAATATTTTAAATTTTAAATTTTGTAAATTTAAATTATTCAAATATTAGATTAATTAAATTTAATATCACTCAAGTTTTAAATTATTTTAATTTTAATTTATATAAATTTTAAATTATTTTAATTTTAAATAATTTAAATTACAAGATATTAATTTTTTTAATAAATATAAGTTGAATTACGTCAAATTTTAATATATCAACTAAAATTATTCAGACTGTATTAACTTTTAATATTCTTACTCAAGACCCAGATGGAAAAATAAAAATAAAAATATTAAAAAAATAAACAAAAAAAAAGTGTCTAAGGTATTAATCAAAGATTTTATTATAAAAGTAATAAGACAATATCAAAATGTTGATTTAGTCGCTCAAAAGTCTAAAAGAAAAAAAAAAGAACAAAATGTTAATTTAGATTTAGGCTTTCTATAATAAATTAATTATGATTACATGTTAAAACGAATATATGATTAGATACACAACATTATTTAGGGTACGCGTCTCTCGGGCCTCTCATACCGCGTCCTCGTAACATTACTTTCTAGAGAAACGTCTCTCTTTTTGTTTTGAAAACAAAAAGAAAAAATCAATTTCAATTTAGGTGAGCGCTTTGTCTCTCTTTCTCACGGTCTCGCGCTCTCTCGCTAGCCTTCCTTTTGCTTGTTTGAGCCAAAGGAAAAAGAAGGGGAAACGAGAGAGAGAGAGAGACAGAGAGAGAGAGAGAGAGGGAAGCAAGGGGAAGCATAGGAAGTAAGCAAAAATGGCAGGGTACAGAGCAGAAGATGACTACGATTGCCTATTCAAGGTGGTGTTGATAGGGGACTCCGGGGTGGGCAAGTCCAATCTGCTCTCCAGGTTCACTCGCAACGAGTTCAGCTTGGAGTCCAAATCAACTATTGGCGTCGAGTTCGCTACTCGCAGCTTGAATGTCGATTCCAAGGTCATCAAGGCCCAGATTTGGGACACTGCTGGCCAGGAAAGGTCCATCATCCCCTTTCCTCTGTCTCTCTCCCTCTCTCTCTCTCTCTGATTACTTTTACTTTCTTCAATGCAATGTTAATGAATTTTTGGATCTGGGTGTTTTATTTTTTTTCATTTGGTTGCTTCTTTTAGGATGCGCTTTTTTGTTTTTTTTTGGCTTGAAGTTTGAGGCTTTTTCTTGTGATCTGGGTCTTTCTTCTTTGGGAAGATCTTGGTGTTGTCTTGAAGTTCTTGAACTGCTTTTGTAAATCGTGATCTGGGCGTTTCGTGTTTGCTTTTTGAGATTTTGTGAAGTTAAGTTGTTTTATCTTACTGTGATCTGGTTCTCCTTTATGCAAGAGGTTCCGTGAGCCATTTAAGCTACTGCATTTTTGGTTCCTGTTGAAGCTGTGTTCAAAAGAAAAAAGAAAAAGGAAATTAAATGAAGTAAACAGGATTTTTGGGTCTAGTGGGCTAATGGTGATTTATTTTCTTTTCATATAAAAAAAAAAAAAGAAGTGGATTAACTTTTTTGAGAGGTTGTGACGATCTCGGTTCTTGCTGCTTTTGATGTGGATTCCAGTTAGTGTTCGACATCAATAATGTAGAGATCAACTTGCTTGCTTTCTGAATTTGAATTTGAATCCTCCTCCCGGAAATTCAATTACTGTTAGTACCAAGATATTTGGTTCAGTGGGAAGCAGATGGAGCACTTACCTAGCTGTTGAATTCCCACAAAATTTTTTTTTACCCATTTCACAAGCCATGATTTGGTCATTGGCTGGTTCTGTTTGCCCTTTTCTCTGAATATTTGCTCCTCTTGCTCATCTTTCTTTTTTCTTCCTCTGTCCAGAACTTGTGTGTGATAGGTGTACCGCAGAATATTTTTAAAAAGAGGATTGACATATCCCCTGATATATTGTGGTCCTTATTTTTCGTCCTTAATGCTGCAGGGCATGTCTAATTAGAATTGGAATAGGTATGGCTATCAAACTTTTTCAGGGTTTGGCAATTCAAGATCATTTGGTAATATTGCATGTGGAAAAGTACTACAACATCCTCATCAATGCATGATCATAACAATTAATTGGCTTGGGCAGGGGTTATTTGACATAGTTGCAAGGTGTTTTGGATGTGAAATAATCATATGTTATTTCATCTAGGTACCATCTACCCGATTTGCATATGGAGCCGCTTTCAATATTTCACTCTTTAAATAGACACTATATAATTTTCTAGTTTGTAACTTTATATTTAAATTTAATTGCAGGAAACTAGTACTAGTCTATTTTAGCCAATTGCATGTGATATCTGATCCAGCTTAATTTCAGCATTATAAGTGGCATTGATTTTTCTTTTGAAAATTGTAGTCTCTTTTTATTATTATTCTTATTATTTTTTTGTGATAAGTGTAGTCCCTAGTCATTTTTATTTGCATACTCTGCTCCTGATAGTCATCATGCTACATTAGTCTTTGCTTGGCATTATTGAAACATTTGATTTGTATTTTCTCATCTTTATCGGAGCCTAAGAAGCTCAAGCTTAGGTGTGGCCTGTATTGTTTTGTTCTGGGGAATTAACAAGACAGCATTCTTCGATGGCACATCCAAGCAATGCACAATAGTCCCAAGCTGGGCAGTCAAGTCATGAATGGCGCAGAATCCACATATTGGCATTATTCTGTCATGTTTAATGCCTTCACCCATTCCAGTCATTTCTTCTCTACTCATTCAAGAGTCTGTTTTAAATGCATGATACCTTTTTCCTAATGGTTTTTGGAGATTTAGCACTTTGGTATCACTTGCCTGCCCAAGTATGTGTAGCAATTCTATCGCATTCTATGGTTTCCATCAAATATTTACACATGGACTCACAGCTTAATCATGTAGTACCTGAATTTTTCTGCTGACAGATTTACCCTTGTCAGGTACTGTACATACCTAAACAATTTATTTACTGCCACTAGCCATGTGGTCCAGTGGCAGATCTACTTTGACTCTTAGTCCTAGGAATAGGGTTTGAAAATGATCTCAGACTAGTTCTATATTTTACTTTATAGGAAAATGTCTGTTCACCTTAAGTTCTGACTTAGCCCATCAACTTCAAGTAATTGTGTTGTTCAAATACAATTGTGATGGTGTGAAATATACCTCATTGCTTCATTTTTGCTATATTGCTTAACATAGGTGTATTTCTAAAGGACAATGTCATAAAATTTTCCTAGTGAACTGATGTGTCAATTAAACTGTTGAACTTGTGGCATTTTGTGCCATCAAAACTGATCTCTTCTCTTGTGCAGCGTCTGTCATTGCATTTATTACTTTGTGATGTTATAATTTCATTCAACACTAGGCAAATCTCGCTATGATTTATCTATGTGCAGCATGTGCAATTCTTTAGCGATAGCACAAGATGGAGGTTAGCCACTGCTGTAACCATGCGATGGATTTACATTGTTTTCTTGGTGCTGATTATGTGCTTGATGAAAACTGTTACCTGGCTTATAATGTGATGACCGAGCTGGATTGATGTTCTGGTGGTATTGGCAGGGCAACTCAACCAACATTATGGCATAAAGGAAGTTTTATGAGTGTAGTGGCAGCAATGGACGAGTACCAATGGACTAGTACTGTAATTACCATGAATGAAGGCACTTATTAAAAAAAAGGAAAACTGTTTGATTAGAGCTATATCTTTTCTTTTGCTGAAAAATTTAAGATGGTTCAACTCACCGAAAAATAGCATGCTAATGTGAAGTCCATGAATTCATTACTGAGACCATTAGAAGAGCTAAAAAATGTGTCTTTGATTGGTTCTAGTGTTGCTTGTTTCTCTGACATATTGTGCTTTTGCTGCTCAGAGTTTGTGTAACATCCAAATAGCATCAATGAACTAAATTCTCATTGAAATTCTGTTATGTTTATAGGTACCGTGCCATAACAAGTGCTTACTACAGAGGAGCAGTTGGTGCATTACTTGTATATGATGTCACCCGACACTCAACATTTGAAAATGTTGAAAGGTGGCTGAGGGAGCTGAGAGATCACACGGATCCCAACATCGTGGTCATGTTAGTTGGTAACAAGTCTGATCTTCATCACCTTGTGGCTGTCTCAACTGAGGATGGAAAATCATTTGCGGAGAGGGAGTCACTCTACTTCATGGAAACTTCTGCTCTGGCAGCTACTAATGTGGACAATGCATTTGCTGAAGTGCTTACTCAGATATACCAAATTGTAAGCAGGAAAGCTATGGAGACTGGCCAAGATGGGGCTTCTTCGACTGTTCCTTCCAAAGGAGAGAAAATTGACGTTGGTAAAGATGTTACTGCTATGAAGAGAGTAGGGTGCTGCTCAAGTTAGGATTTTTACCTGATTCAAATCGTTACCAACATATAGTGGTTCTATTTGCTCCAGCGGCTTTTACCTGTACACCATAATTCTGTAAAATTTTCTTAAAGACACCAACCATAGGAGAGCATTGGGGTATTGATTTTTATTTTGCTTTTCAGGGTTTTTCCTTGTCTTGCTGTTATCATGGCACTACACCGTTGTTTTGGTAATGTGCTGAGGCTCGACTTGACGTCTAGTATTTGCTTAGCATGATTCTTTTCCACATCTTCGCTCTTGAGATATGCTTCAGTTTTGCATGTAAACTACTTTTAACTTTTGGTTTATGATGGATGATGATGAGTTTTTAATGGTAGCAAATGGCTATGCATGCATTTGTGCGTGAAATCCGGAACCCTCAATGATTTCATCCATTAAAATCTGAGTTTCAAGAGTTGGTCTTACACTTATGGCAGGCATTGAATCGTGGGCCTATTTACCCTCACCAAAAAGGCTTGTAGTTAAGAGGATTCAACCAAAAATAATAATAATATATATATATATATATATATATATATATATATATAATTTTAAGAAATTTTATTTTTATTTGGTTAAAAATCAGTATGTGTAATTAATTAGTAAAATATGTAACAAAATCAAAAGAACGTACAATTAAATGTATTATGACATTCGTTACGGAAAAAGTATTTGTATGTGTTAAATATTTGGGTACTTTGGTTGATTAAATTGAAATTTTAAAATCAGAAGAAGTATTTAATTATTTTATTAAAGTGAAATTTACACTTGGGATGTATTTTGGGTTACATCCTCTAACTGCAAAACGAAGCTCTTAGTGTTATTCAGTGCTCACCAGTAACATTCCTGGCTGGCAGATGAATGCAAGATTGAAACGGGCATTTCATCCGCATCCTATAGCAGCGTGGAGCATCAATACGGTTTCATGGGGAGCACTCAATTATGGCAGTTTCTGGGGAGTGCGAACGAGTCTTGCCCATTGGATCAAGTGTCGCATTCAGTCACTTATTATTGTCATCGTCTTCGTCATGCTGTGTAAAAGTCACCCACGTGTTAGATGCGGAGTTGGGACTTGAACATCAACGAAAGCTAATTAAATAAATGTTGGCATATTCAAAATCTCGAAAATTTCTTATTAATTCCTTAAAATATAAATTAATTTAATTTAACGTTTTTATATATATGAAAAAAATAAAAAAATTATTAAAGAATATATAATTTAAAAGAATAAATTTATTACATTCAGAAAAATAATAAATAAGTGTAAAAAAAAAAATAAAACCTAAAATTTCTACCACTTAAATCCCTATTTTCACATGGGAAAACGTAAGACATACGTTATTGTATAGCAAGTTCATGTTTTGCACGTTAATTAATGCCCACTTGGTCTTGAATCTGACTACATCCCCAACCACTCTCATTATATTAAATACTCTCTCTCTCTCTCTCTCTCTCTCACACACACACACACACACACACACACACACACACACCCACAAAGACACGCACTCTCCGTCTCTCGAAGGCAAACAAAAAAAAGAAGCATGTGATGCTTGGCATCACAAGGAGATTAATAACTATGGATGCAACCAGTGGAATATTATCCAGCTAACATTCATCAAAAGTCAAAACAATTGGGCATCACATCTGACCTTTTGGTTTTGGCCAGCCAATCATTTAAATCAGCATCCAAAATCAAGCAATCAGAATCTCCCTATACATCCAATGAGATCGGATTCAGTGACAGAATGAAAAAGGTAGAAGGAAACTTGAAAAGACAAAGAAATGGAGATGAGTGTTTCTAGATGCAAGAAACCTTTATTTTGTAATAATAAAAATAACAAAAGAAAAGTTAGGTAGATACAAGGGATTAAATGTAAATTTATATTAAATAATAAGTTAATTACAATTAATAATTAAAAAGTAATAATGTAAACTTGTATTTAATTTTTATGTCTATGTAATAAAATTCTTGTTATAAATGTTCCGTCCTAAGATTACCCCTCTAGGGTTCTTGATGTAGCTCCCGAGAAAAAGGTGAAGTGCACCACATTTCATCTTATCCATACAGCAGCATTGTTGGCTGTCTTTCTCGGGCCAAAGATGCCTAGTTGATCATTTCAAGCATAATAAAAATTGGTTGAATAATTGCCTTCCAAGCATGTCATTGCCTACCAACCTTTATCTGCACAGTTTCAACTCAGACAAAACCCCAAATTTTTGGCTGCTTGTGCACTCATTCTCTTGATCATTTCCGTTAACATCAAAAATATTAATATATCACTACCAACCATGTGGTTTAAGTGATAAAAGTCGTTCGTTACAGGTTACAAATTTTGAATTTGAATTTCAACTGTGGTGCTCGATGAGACTAAACCCTTTTTTTTTTTTTTTTCAGTTTTTGCACAATATATATGTATATATATTCAGCTTATGGTGCTAAAATAATGCCAAAATTTCTTAGGTGGGGCCACTTAACTACAAGGAAGTCACAAAATCAATTTATTAAAGTACTGCTAATATTACTCCAATTAGGAGAAATTAAGACGAGAAATATGAAAAGTATGTCATTAATTAGTAAGTGAACTATGAAAATGTGACTAATAAAAGTGGCCAATTGTGTTAAATGTGCACTTTATGTGTGGACATAGCGAAGAAAAGTAATCAAATTCGAGACGGCGAACGATGCTCAATTACAACAGGATCAAGACGAATTTCAGAATTGGAAAATTATTATTCTCTCTACTGTACTGAAATCAAGGCAAAAGAAAATTGTTATAAAAAATAATTTTGTTTTTTTTTAAATTATTATCGTAGTGATTAACTATTACAGTTTATCATATGACCTCGCGTGGCGACAATGAGACGTGTCAGCAGATCTGGACCTGCGGCCCCAAACCACGGTGGTGCCCGAACACCGACGAGCACTCCGGCAACTCGTCAAGATCGGCGAACAACGACTCATCCTCCTCTCTCATCATCGGGAAAATCCCCATGTCCGCCGCGGCGCTCCGTTCCTCCGTAAAAAAGGGGCTCTCGAGCATTGTCGAAGACGTCGTTGTTTGGTGATCATGATCAATGTGTGCAAACCAAGAAAACTCTTCTACAGATACAAGCGGCACGTCGCCGGAGAGATCGGGGGCGAAGTTATTGTCGTGTTCCGGTTCAGGCTCCGGTGTTTGGGGTTTGACCACGTCAGTTTCCGTCCCGGGTTTGCCAGCAGTACTGGGTTTACAAGTAGTGGAGGAGGAGGAGGAGGCGAAGGAAGGGTGGTGGTGGCTGTGGTGGTGACTTGTTCTTGAAGGAGGCGGCCAAGGGTGGTTGTGTTCACAAGAGTAGGTGACCACTAACAGCGTTGGGTCCACCCTGCTCCGCTCCACTTGTTTTCTGGCCGGGCAGCCCTTCGAGCTGCTACACCTGTAGTATCCTCTGCAATCAACCAAAAATTCACGCTTCTTTTTTTTTTTTTTTTTTTGTGACAATCTTTGTGTAAAACGAAACAAAATTCTATTAAATTTCAATATTTCTTTTCTTTTGGTTGTTAGTAGTGATTACCTGGGGTAAGGGGAGCCTTTGATGGGCTTTTGGCCGTATTTTCTCCAAGCCCACGAATCGGACGGCGGCTGCGTGGCGTTCTCGCCTTTGAGCCGGGAGCCATCTATGTCCTTGATTGGCACTGAGACCACCCTTTTCTGTGAGCCTCTCTTGCTGATGACAACAACACCCCCCCCCCAAACAAAACAAAAAAAAAAACCAACCCCATTTAACTTCAAATTAGCTTCATAAATACAAGGCAGCAAAAACAAATTTATAAACAAACCCCGTCAAAATTGAGCCGTTTTTGGCACGAATTTGGGATACTTATGTAACAAGTAACTCTATTTGGACGGTGCGTTCATAAGATAAGGAAGAAAAAAGGAGGAATATATGAAGTGATTTAACGGAAATGTAAAGCTTGATGATTACCTTCTTTTTGGGGAGGAATTAGTGGCCACCTTGGTGTCATGGAACAAGGTAGAAGGAGGTGAGTCTGGACCACTCTCTGGTGTATTTTCACTTTCATCTTGCTCGCTAATTAATGGATTGTTTCTCAACATGGCATCCATTTGTTGTCCAACAGTGTGCACATCCAAAAACGAACTGGCCTGATGATGCTATAAAAGGATTCTATTTTGACCCCTTGATATTGTTTTGAGGACAACCAAGATCAAGGCTATGAGCCACGCAGAGAGAGAGAGAGAGAGAGACACACACACAGACACACACAGAGAGAGAGAGGGGGGGGGGGGGAGGGGCGGCTGTATAGTACTAGTAGGTGATGTGAAGAGAAGAAGAAATGGGAGAAGGTGGAGACAGAAAGGGATGTTCTTTTATAAAAAAAAAAAAAAAAAATGGGCTGTCATGTTGACAGATTAGCTTTTGGATATTTGTTTATCGGGGACGTGCAAACTCACGTAAAAGTATAATAATCCAAATACCTTTTAAATACCACGAAGGTAGTAATTTGGTTGTGGATTGGATGGATCTCCCCTCGTCTTGGTGGTTCGAGTTTCGAACCCGAAGTTCATGCCAATAAAATAAACCAAGTTCGAAAGTTTAAATTTACAGTGATAAAATTTTAAATTTATTAATATTTAAATCAAGCACAGAAAGAATTTATTTTGTTCTAATAATTTGTAAATCATAATTTTTTAAGCAAATTAAATAAAAATAACAATAATAAATAAATTTTGATTTCAACTCACCTGTGCAAACATCGATGCACCTACAATATGCTTGTTTGGTTTGCCTATACAAAAGAGCCTTTTAATTTATTGCGAATTGAAAACGACCCCATTATTTTTATAACGTTGAATATTTAATTATTCGATGCCCACCGATTGAAACTCTTCCTACAGTTCATCGCTCTTGGCCCCCTGTATTTGTATTTATTGATAATTATAGCTATATCGAGATTCAATTGGGCTGGGACATGAACATGCCCCCTCCTCCCTCTTTAAATTTTGGTTTTAGTCCTTTATACTGGAAAAACCCAATTAAGAAATAAATTAATCTGGTCCCAGTGCCTGCTCATAATGTTCACTAACCAACAAATGATTTTTCCCCAATGGAACCTTCAACGGATTAAATCATTAGACATTTTTGTTCTGGTTAGAAACATGAGACATTAACTTGGGATTCTCATTATACCCATGAACTATGATTTCTCGGTACAAATGATATTCAATTTTTTGCTTCATTGAATGGAGAAAGAGACATTGCAATCTTAAGCTCATCCATTTCCGGCTAACTTCTTATTATATTAACAATTTTTAATAGCACCTTATTGATGATATCATTCATTTTGGACCCATGTAATTGCCTTCGTTCAATGGAACTTCTCTCTTCAAAATTTACCTAATCTTTACGACTTTTCTTTTAATCCTAAACTGCAGAAAATTAAAATCCACCGTAATCTCCTTGTCAGTCAAGTAATAGCCAGACTTTTCTTCTCTGTGATTTCAAAGGGCCACCGTATACGCGACTGTATTTGGATTTGGCCTCACCTTAACATTTCATTCTCGTTCCAGAAGGAGCATCCAACACATCAATTCCACACCCACTCTTCGCAGAGGTTGACGAGATGATTGTGTATCCCAAAAATTTTTTGGCACCGATATGATCATTGTTTCCACTGTACAAGCACAGTAATAACTTAGGAGAGAATTCTCTCTCTCTCTCTCTCTTTTTCTAAAAGATATTTTAGTAACTAAAATTTTAAATTTTCATTTTAAAATAAAAAAAATATGAAATGCATTTTATCAGTACATAACTTACGAGTCAGTAAATTTTTTTTTTATATAAATAAAAAAGAAAAGAAAAAAAAAAAACACAGAAGGGCCGATGCATATATATCTTCAACAAAAATGCATTGATAGCCCTATTAAATGATATTGAGTGTGCGCATCGTTGCCACGACGCTGTCCAGTCAAATGATGCAATGGATACCTAATAACGGGCTACATCAAGAGCAAAATTTATCTGAGGGAATCTTTGGTGAACGAATTTTCTGTTAAAAACTGAAAAACCGAGAGATCTAAACAACAAAGAGAAAAATAAAGAGTAATCCTATTCATTACACTTCCACTTGCTTTTATTTCTTCAATCAGTTTCACATCCTGTTTGAAAGGATAAGAAGAAAATTAAATAAACGTGGTAAATTAAATGTTTATATATATATATATATATATAGATAGATAGATAGATATGTATGTGTGTACTATTACGATGATAAATTATATGTTCTTGATTTTTTTTATATAATTTAAGCAAAAAATATACAATTTAATAATAATAATATAACATAAGTCTAGATCTACGATGTTAATAACAATAAACAGGAAATCAAATAATTTACGTTAGGCTGGCTAGGCAGGGAGTTCACAATAATAGATTGATAATTGGACCCAAAAATGTCAAATCGGTTTAGGGGTGGCCAGGATCCGTTGATATTATTATAATTGAAATCCCACCCTGCTTGACCAAGTCAGTTCATGGATCTTTTCGTGAATGTTTATCTTATATGAAAATTATGGGATAGGGATTGAAAAGATCCATTTGTCCACTGTGCTACCTCGAAAATATCAAAACCTGATATTCTAGAACACCATGATGCGTGAAGCAAGTGCGAGCATGACAAATCTGTTTATTGCAGCATTATTAAATCGCGTCATTTGCTGATCTTATTCAATGGAAACGAGTTCTGTAAAGTTTAGGTAATATTTTGTTTTTTTTTTTTGGTTTTTTTTGGGTAATTTATTGAATTTATTCATTTGTAACTGTGGATGTCAGACCGAATATGTTGACCTACCCCTAAAACATTCAAAAGTAAATAACTACATTTTAAAAATTTTAAATTAAAATATTCTGATTATTAAGATTTTGATAAAAATATAATTTTTTGAAATTTTAATTTTTAAAAAAATAAAATTATATTTATCATTTTTGACAGAAAAATTTAGCATTTGAAATTAGGTTATTTGCCCATAATTAGTCTTATAAATTTAGTTACTCACTGGTTAAATCTAAAAAGAGTTGAGGAGAATTGTATTTAATTTATTATTATTATTATTATTATTATTATTATTTTGGATGGTTTGTTTATCACACAAATAATTGATAAATTGAAGGCTCCCAATGTGTAATTTTACAGTGTAGGTAAATAATTCTAGGTGACTTCCAGTTCAAGGAGTATACGAAGATGTAGTGTTAGATAATGTAACGTGCCGAGTGCATCTTTTCGTCGGATTGACTAAAGATATATCATTCATCCACGGTTTTGAAACTAGCCAATCGTAACTATAGGAAACTATTTTTGTGCGAATAGGAAATTATTTTTGTGTGAACTGTCCGAGTGATTGAATTTGACAAACTTGGGATTAGGTACCCTATAAACAATTTCTTCCCCTCATTTGACTTCCACCAACCACGGCACCTTTCATGCCTCCCTCCCCCAAAAAAGTCAAAAAAAAGTAAAATAAAATTATATCTATATATATTAAAAAACTTATTAAATTATGAATTACATAATGTGATAATTTTTTTTATTTGTATAAATAAAAGTCTAATTTTTTAACTACAATTATATATATATATATATATATATATATATATTTCTGTCCTTAGGTCTAAGGTCTTAGGTCTTAGGTCTCATATCCACATTTGTAAGAAACACAGAAACTCCTACATGGCTTCCTTCCTCTACATAGGACAGAACCATATGCAGCAAATGTGTTACCTATTAAAAATCCCCTCCGAGCTAAGTGCCAACATATGCTTTTTTTTTTTCATCAAGACAACATGTAACCAATATTCAGTTTTGGAAGTGCAAATTAAGATGCTTGCATAGGATGTTAGTACATGGTGGTGGAGATCAGCTTCCATGAATAAATAATGCTCACAAAACGGCCATATCTGCTGCAATGTGTCGTCTTCTAATAACTCTTTCTGATTCCCAGCGAGTCCGAACCAGTGGAATGTAATTAACCTACACATGGTTTTGTCCCCGATCCGTGCAATATGGGATCATAACTACTACTACACACACGTTGAGGCGGCGTCAAGGCCGATATTTTTCTCAAGTAAAACGCACATCCCTGTTACCTTTATCTTTTTTTTTTTTTTAAATATGATATTATTTATATATTCATGTTTAAGAACTTCCACTGGATAGAAATGTAACACGACCCCCTCCCCCCAAAAGCAACATAATGAAATTTATTAGAATTCAAAATGAATTCGTTCGTGTAAATACTATAAATTTCTCATATAAATACTTGACGTAATTTGTAATATTTATGAATTTTTTATTTATAAATTTAATTTTATTAATTAATTATTTGACATGATTAAAAAATTTGAAATTCAATTAATGCTATTATTGCATTTAATTATAAATTTTTACATATAAAGTAAGTTTTTTTTTATTTGCTCTTTTAATTCCATGGATATTTATATGAAGTAATTTGTTTGTATTTAATATTTAATATATGAAAAAAATAGTTAGTTAAATTAAATTTATTTTAAATTTTTCTTTCGAATTTTTTTTAAAAAAAAAAGTGAACGGGAAAGTTTTGTTTTTTTTTTTAATAAAGAAAAGAAAGAAGAAATTGGAGTAATTCTTTTTATATTCTTTTCTTTTCCTTTTAAGGGAACTTGAGACTTTGTTAAGGAAATGCAAGTGAACTTGAATATATTTTTTATTATGTCATACACATATTGAAGATATCTCTGACCCACGTGTGGATCCCGACTTGTGCGGAACATAGACACCATAACAGATTTTATTTTTGTTTTATTTATTTATTATTATTATTATTATTATTATTTCATGACCGTTCAATATTGTCTATTAGGAAATGGGTGCATAGGGATACGCTAACAACAGTAGTTTTTTAATTATCAATCAATATTATATAATATCCTTCACAGTTAAGTCCTTCACCAGCAAACCACCGCTGGATGCAACATTACATCATATTACATATATATTATTAAAAATTAAAAATGCTGAAGGATGAGACTGACTTCTAACATCACAAAACCCTGAAGCTCCTTTTAATTTGGCCGCTGATAGTGACAAACTCACAATTTGTGAACCAACCTTTCTTTTTGTATATCGAAATTAAATCTTACATTTTGTAAAACATTGAGAGAGTTGAGGTGTGAACCTTTAATGTTCTTCCAAGAGTTTGCTTTTTTGGCCAATCAGGCTAGCATGGGCAAACTTGTGAATGAAAATTTTATTCAGTGGATTGAACCATGTAGTACTCCTAAAAACCTACAGGTTAAAAGTTAATTATCTTTTACTGTTGTGCTATTTTTTGATTAACATCCCTTTCTTTTTTGTTTTTTTTTTGTTTTTTTTTTGCCTGAAGGATCTTATGATACATTGTCCATAAGAGTGCTAGCTTCCTTTAATTTGTGCTTAAATTTGTCGCTGTTTTGTAATATAATCACCAATCCCAAAAAAGATTTATTGCTAAGTGACACTTATTCAACTAGGTGCATGATTTTTTTTTTGTTTTTTGCTCTCTTTTCTATTGGGGGCCATTTAATACTCTAATGAGCTATATAAATAATAGGAGAAGCTATTTTTCCTAGAACTCCCTGATATTGAATATAATTCGATCTCGTGTTTAGGCAAATAACACCGAAACAAACGGCTAAGAAACTTTATTAATTATATATGGGCTCGCACGAAACCCTGCCATTTCCTTTTCACCCGAGTTCGCATCCCACTATAAACAAGGTAGTGGGGTAAAGTTACCGTGGGGGACAAAATGGCTTCCATTTGGACAATTACAATGGTTTCCATATAAATTCCTCTTCGTCAAATCAGGCATGATTGCTTACACCTTGCACGTGTTTAAATAAAGGTCCTGTATATGGTTGTTTTACTCGTTTTGGCTTTTGGATTAGGTTGCACTAAGAGGCTTAAAATGAGTATGCAATGTGTGAAAATTGAGGGAATTAAAAAAAAAAAAAAAAGAAGCATAAATATACAGATTTACGTATTCGGCCCCAATTTCTACACTTTGCTCAACCGGGAATATATAGGCTCCTTTTTGGAAAGTTCATGGGCCGAAGTCCACAAAAAGAAACTGACCCCCGCAATTGTATTGGCCATAAGCAATCCGATTTGAGGACAATTTTCGTCCGAATTAGGTTTTGGACCTCTATAGAGTGATGGCATTTACATCCGTAGCCGTAGGTACTTGCTCGAACCTGCCCTGATGGGAGGACATTTTTTGGGAACCAACTTTGGCAATGAATGCCTCTGTTTTTATTTATTTATTTGGTATTTTATTTTAATTTATAATAACACAATAGTGGTAAAAACTATTTGAAAGTACTAAAAAGCAAACACTTTTACTTTGATCAGGGACTTATAACACAGGCTCGAGCCTTGTCTCTCCCAATGAGCCCATCAAGTCGGAGTTCCCTTAACATAGACAAATCGCCATGTGGCTTGACTAGTACAAACCAGATGAGCCCTATGCTACTGCTACATCCCAAACTAGGGGAGAAGTGTCACTCGCGGTATAATCTCAATATACGTACAGTTAGGTGAACGCCTCTACTCTCTACAAGTGCCCCCTGCAAGACCGTCTTGCCACTATTGTCAAGGCAGTCCTTGCCTGCGAGTAGAGCACGCTTCATTACCCTCCAAAGAGTACCAACTAGCCCCCCCCCCAACCTAGTTAACCTTAGCACTCATAAGTTAATGGGAACCCTCAAGGAGCCTATAAATATCTCATGTCTTCCCTGATCACAGGTAACTTTTCTTTTTCTGCAAGCTATAAACCTCTTCTATTCCTCAAGTTATCATCTTCTTCATACTTTGAAAAGCTTTCTCTAATTTAAGTACTGAAATGCTGACGTTGAACTACAGCCTGACAATCTATAGCTTTTACCTTGTCTAACCAATGCACAAGCCCATCAATCGGAGAACTCTTCAGACTTAATTTGGGATTAGTGACGTAAGACAAAATTTTCTCTCTTATAATCTGGAGGTAGGAATGAGGGGTAAAGTAGTGGCAATGACGAGGGTGGAGAAGCACCCCCCTGCCTTCACCCTACTAGTCGTCACCCTATCTCTATAAACTCTAGAACAATAATTATTGAAAATGGCATTCTAGTACAAGAAATTCTTCTATCGTGCGGTCTAGGGATGAAGTCTTACTCTTATTTCCACAAATAAATTGTTTTCTCGACAACTAGGGGAAGTAAAACATGTTGGTTGGGTTGGATTCAAGTCTAAGTTGTTTTAGATTTTGAGTAATTTGAGTTAAAAGTATTTTGAATTATAAGTTAATTTAGTTTTAAAGTTAATTAAATTCCATATTATTTAAATTTTAAATTTTTTAAATTATACATTTATTAAATTTTAAATTTATTAAGTCTCAATTTATTTAAATTATAGGAATATAAAATTATGAATTTATCATATTTTAAATTAATTAAATTTCATATTATTTGAATTTAACATATTTAAATTTTTAAATTTATTAAATTTCAAAATTTATCGAGTTTTGAGTTATTTAATTTTCAGATATTTTAGATTATTCATTGAATTTTGAGTTAATCACAGGCCAAATATATTAAATTTTAAATTTATAAAATTTTAAATATATTAAGTTTTGGATTCTTAAAATTTTAGATTTAAATTTAGAGTTTTATGAATTCAAAATTTTAAGTTATTTAAATTTTGAATCAATCCACTTTTTGTCATTTCAATTTGTGGTTAATTAGATTTCATGTTAATTGAATTGCAAGTCATCTTAATTTCAGATTAGTTACATGTTAGGTCAATAAAATTTTGATTTATTTATATTTTAAATAATTTAAATTATGTGTTATTGATTTTTCTAATTAATACAACTGGAGTTAAATTGAATTTTTAGTCTGATTAAGTCTCATTATTCAAATTAGGTCAATTTTTATCAACTCTATCAATAACAATAATTATAAATTTATTGTTAATTAATAAATGCTCCAAAAAATTTGATTCCCACCGTGTGTGCACCTTTTTTTTTTTTTTTTCTCCCCTTCCCCCTTTCCCATACCCAAAAGTTGCGTCATGGGTGAGACTAAACTTTCTTTTAAATGATTCCAAGGTTTCGCTCCAATTTTACTGCATTCAGAGGCATCACATTTTGAGTACCATGTCAACGGGAAAAGAATAACAAGAAGTGTGTTTTGTAGACGTATTTTGATAAAAAGAAAGAGAAAGTGTTGTATTTCATCTAGTGCTAAAAATTTATTTTTCTTTTGGTGCATATACAAATGTATATTGTTCACCACATAGAATGTATAGAACAAAGTGATATATCGGTTTTTAGCCTCACACAGATTTTCCCGAAACGTGAACTTCAACTAAATTTCAGCGAGACCTTTATAATGAGTCTTTTATATTGTCATTACGTAAATCCCCAGTCCCCACAATCCAAAGTTTGAGAGCTTTATTTAACAATGATAATGCAATCAAGAATTTTTCTGTGCATACTTCAAAATCCCATCTTAAATTCTGAGGTTTTAAGTTACGACTTGTAAAAAATTTATACTGAAGCTGTAAAAAAAAAGAAAAAAAATTGTTATCTTCAGCGATTATAAGGCAACTTAGAGTTCTTTAATTCGTTTCAAATGATAACGCCAAGGACACAATTTGCTAAACGAATGTTATCTTCAGCGACTATGTTACATGGCAGAGTCACTAATTGACTACAGGGACGGACCTCTATGCCGCTGTCAGTCACTGCTCCTTCCACCTTCTCTATCAATGGCTTCATGAACAGCCTGAGTAATGCATTTTAAATCTAGAGCATGTTCTTCTCGTTCGGCAACAACAATGGCTTCCATGGTAAAGTAGAAGTTGCATGACGCTCTAGCATGCGTAACAATAAGACCCATTTCTTCGAATGTCTCCAGGATTGAAACGAGCTTGTCTCCTCCCTTGTCACAGATAGCCCTTACTAGAAATCCTTTCCCAGCCTTCTCTACCTTCACCTCCTTCTGCATAAGTAAAATGCACACAAATTGCAAAATGTTAGTGTATTAGAAATTTTACTTGCCTTCTTTCGGTAAGGGGAAAAGTGGAAAATAAATAAATTGTAAATATGAAAAATATGTTAGCCTTACCTTAGGCAACTGGGCTTGCTTCATTAGAGTCAAGTACTGTCTTTTGATGGCCTCCACCCGGAGTTTGAGCTTGTAAATGTAGAGAAGAGCATCCATGATGATGGAGCTTCTTTTCCCCTTCATACATATATATCAATACAATTAGACCTCGAATCATAAGCTCCATTTTTATTTTTATTTTTTATTTTTTGCTAAAAGAATTGGTTTCTGTTTAGCTGTCACAAAAGAAAACAGAGAGGAGAGAAATTAAGCCTTTGTGCATTACAGATTTGGAGCGGCTAAGAGTCCTTATCGTAGAAAGCTTCCTGCGCAATGCTATTCTCCTTTGCAGTCTGGACACCATCTCCCCCTTTTTGTCTCTGTTTGTGGGTGTGTCTCTCTGTTTGCTTTTTAAATGCTTGCTAATGTATGCATAACACGGCAACTTGGCCTTTTATAGCATGGGAATGGGAGAGGCTAAGTGGCTATTATTATAGATATTGGGATCCAAGCTGTTATCTTTTGTCTCACATGGAATTGGGAACTGAGATAATAAAGGAAAAAAAAAAAAAAAAAACCCTGATGACACTTACATATTTATTCTTTTCACAACCATTGAGGGCCTAGCGATTAAAATTTATTGACAGCGACAGTGGAATGAAGGGTTATCCAAATGTTGCCATTATCATGGCGAGGGAACCTGTTGACAGTATGTTGCAATTGGTAAACTATCGTCATTTAAATTGTGTGGTTGCTAAAATTGTCACAATTAAACATTGGCCTAGCAATGGTTACACTTTCCCACGTTTCCTTGCATTGTCTCGCGAGGTTTGCCTTATTTTTCTCCCAATTTCTTGGCAAACAGATGCTAGATTGTTGGGATTTTGGCCTATTCTCTCGCTTATACTTGACAAGCTATTCTCCTTTTAGAGTTAACAAAAATGGCTTGCTTGGGAACATTTAAGTCCATTACTTATTGTAGTTTAAGCTGTGCAATACACGATCATTCGTTTTCTTCGTTTGCCGAACCTAAAAGTTCTTGTAATCTTCTTAACTCTCTGTTATCTGCCGAGTAGAACTCAAAGTCCATGGCGATTTTCTCTATCGATTACTGTTCAAACGAGAACAAAACTCAGCTAAAGACTTGCCTGACCGCATCTAGCTAATTGGCAATGTATTGGTGGTGCAAAGTACGGGCTCCCATCGGATCTAAACAAGCAATGCCAATACACATCACACGACGAGAAAGAAACTCCGATAAGCAGACTGATCAAGAGGGCTAAAAAGTGCAACTTAAACTTGTCATATTCACTGAATCACTGCTGAGTTTGTATCCCTTTTGCTTGGGGGAAGGGATGTGGGAGTTGGGATGCAGCAATGACATTTGTCATGGTCAGAGATGCCAGTGATTGAACCCGTCAATCGTTGCATTTGTATGCATATTAGATGATCAGTGCACAATAAGTAGGCAAAAATTTGTAGTGCCAGTGTTCACGGGTCTCCTTTTGGAACAGCTTTGTCTCCCATCTTGCCAGTGGCCGCAGGTCACATGCTCTGACACCAATGACCCGTCTGTGTTTCATTCTTTATCCTTATGTACTACTTCTGGTGTCACCGTATGGGGTTTGGTACACGATACGCCATCCCTTTAAAAACAGACACAAATCTACAACAGTGCCTCGGCTGCATGCTCACTGGCAGCATTTCATGCCCCATTTGTCTTTTTTTTTTTTTTTTTTGTTTTCTTTGTTCTTTCTTTCACATTGGCGGGGTTAGTGATGTCCTAGGCAAAACCATTGGTAAAAGTAAGTGTATCAAGGTCGGGGCAAAGTAATTCACAATATCGATTATTTCTTGGCGGCTTAATTATTAGAATTCAGCCATGGTCAACAAGGTGGAGAGTAGACTTCTTTTGCCAACCGGGCAAGCTCCTAAAATTTTATTTCATACTCGCAGCAGCTAGTCCTGTCGTTATGATTTTCTTGTTAACCAATGTTTGATCCTAGGGGAAAGCACCCTGGTATTGTTGAATAGATTGGACATATGTAGGGAAATATGCCTTTAAGATAACCCTGTTGAGGGACTTTACTTTGGTTCAGACATAAACTAATATCAAGATGAGCTCAATTAAGGAACACACAAAGTAGACATGGAATGCATGCGGTGTAATTGTAACTGCCAATTATAGTTGGCACATCTTGTCGTGCATAATAATTAACTACAACTAATGTGCATGATTGCACGGCGTCCGCACCTTCCAATTTTTGGACATTCAATTTGAATTGTAGTGCCGTTATAGAGTTTTAGAGGAACCCCAGTCTAGACATCTTATGGAAAATTGAAATAATTATAGCATTCTATGAAATGAAGTCAATATCACCTGCCATATGCTATAATCCGAATCCTTAAATTCAAATGAATGCCCGTGATTTTGTTGTGCATAAGATAAAACCACTTTCAATTGGGTGCTTATTGCTGCTCTGCTCGGATATTATATCATAGGAGGCAACGTGAATGCTACTTTGTTTTTTCCTAGTGATTTGAAGATCGCTTTATGGATTCCGTATAAATAGGGAAATCAATTAAATACAATAGGCATGCAACCGATAACAAATGCCATTGGATAAAACAGTGGATGATGTTGGGATCCAGTCCTTTTGGCTACAAAAAGCCAAGCACATAGCACCACAAATTGCTTTGCATTGGGACAAGACTTGCCCATATCTTCATTTCTCATTCTTCACAGGCAGGCATGCCCATATTTTGTGCATATGTTGGCGAAAACACAAAAAGGCAAGAGGGGCATCACAAATTGGTACTTTAATATCTTTCTACCTCAAATCCCTCTGACTTAGGCTTGTCTTTTATGTGGAGCAAGCTGCTAGATACACATTCTTTGTGAAGGTCCCTAGGTGCAGTACAAGGGGGTCCCCTTTATGTCTTATTATATTCTGATATTTTAACGTCATGAGCCCATTCTCCCATCTGCTTTATTTTGTCCATTTCTGCTTGACATCTCCTTCTCAAATTGGGGGAAAGGGCTCTGCTTTCTATCAAATTGCTGTCCACCTTTTGAGAACCCTTCCCATCTCATGAGAGCAAAGAAGCTTGGATTTATATAATTGCAGTCCATGTTCCAATTAGTAGTTACAGGTTCCGATACACGAAAGAGGTTGATGTTAGGTTTCATGCTTAAAGATGATTAACTTATGTAACCTTCCCTTAATTGAGGAAAAATGATATCCCGAGATATGACCCATATTCAGATTTGGTAATGCCCGCTAAAATTACTAGGACCTATTATTCTTTGAATTCTTTGCCCCCACTCACAAATTTTGTTCCCATTGGAATTTTTTTTTTTTCTTCATGATATATATATATATATTAAATCAAACTATTTACATACCCATCAGTCTCCATATGACGGAAAACGTCCAATGAAAAATCCTTCGTCACTTATATATGGCAAATTAAGATTAATAACAATTGTATTTAAGCAAAAAAAAAAAAAAAGAAAAGAAAAACAATTATATTTCTTTTTCGCTGCCCATCTCTGCTTCAACTCCCTCAGTGCTTAATGAATCAAACATGATCTTGCCACTTCTTCTACAATCCATTATTGATCGCCTCTGAGCCTTCTAAAGATGACCCTCCTCGCAAATCAGAGGTCCTCCGTAAATCTATAATACTTTCCTCTGATTCTCAATATTTTCTCATTTAACTTTATATTCTCCTTAATAATGCTAATTTAGGGACTCTCTCTTTGAGTTTTTGTTAATTGTACCTTTTCAATTTGTCAAACAAAAAAAAAAAGAAAAGAAAAATATTATAAAAAAATATTTTACAGAAAATAAATGGACCTAAATATTCAATTGGATTTCAATACTCATAACAAATGTACTAATGAAATGACACCAAATCATCTTTATAGAGATATAAATATTGAAAAATTAACTAAGAAAACAACTAAATAGGAAACAATAAAATTGAGTCAAAAATAAGATTATTTATATATATATATTAAATAGCATAATATTTTTATATAATAAAATATAATATTTTAAATAGTAGAAATATTCAACCTACCAAAGTTTAAAATATAAAAAATAATTAATTTTTAAATAAGAAAAATTTTTATTCTTTATCCTTCATAACTATATTTCATTTTTAAATTTTTTAGCCTAATTTTTAAATCACAATCCTCTGTAAATTTTTGTATTTAAAGTCGAAGAAGAGATGCTCTTCACTGTGGGTTACTAATTTTTCCTATTATTTTTTATTTTTTATTTTCGTTTAGTATCATTACTATTGCTAATTATCCTTCTTCAATTACAAGGACTATGTTTAATTTACCATTCTTCCGATACTACGTTCATTTGAAGTGGTATGACCTACAAAGAGTCCAACAAAAGGGTAAACAACATTTCAAAATTGTATATAATGTTGTTTGATTTATATTCTTGCAATCTTTTCTTTTTGAAATAGATATTGCGCTTGTTACTATCTCCATTTTTTTTTTTTTTTGGCTTTTGCATCTGCTAATTGTTTTGGTTGCTCTCCTTTCAGTTTTTTTTTTTGAAAGGGCCATGGATGTAAAAGAATTCAATCCTTAGTTAATATAAAGGTATAAATGCTCATATGGAAATTAGATCCTCTCCTTAATTTGTTGGATATAAAAGCTCATGTGGAAATTAAAATAGGTAATTAAAAAAATCAAGCATTTTCCCTGAGAAACCCTATAATTCTAGGGCTACATAGGTTTTCGATTTTTTTTTTTTGGGTGTAAACGTTAAAATTAAATTTTTCCGATAATTCAAAGGCTATCAATGCTCATGAATATTAAGGAGATTTAAAATTAAACACATAGAGAATTTAAGATGTTTTGCCAAGTGACACCTAAAAAATTGAGGAGAAGCATTAGATTACTATGTATAATCCAAAGAGGAAATTAAACCTCATTATTTGTCTTTGATTGTGGATGTTTATAGTAACGGAAAACATTTAATTAGGAAATCATTCAAATATGCCTTGTATATTATTTATCTGTTATATATAAACATGACTATACCATTTGTAACTTTAGGATTAATTTGATTGGTTTTATTTTCATCTATAGATTAATGGAGAAGCTGATACGCTGAATAAATAGTTAAATATATCCTTTTACATTTAATGAACAAAACTAACTATTTTTGCATTGATATTTAACTTCACAATTTAAATGATAATCCAAACTTTAAGTGATATCTGCAAGATAGCAAACAATCAACTGGAGAGTCAAGGTAATAAGGTACATTCTGCTAAGCCAAATTGAGTATACTAGGGTTCGGCTTTTTACAACATACTTATCAAGTTCTAAAAAAATATTAATTTAGTTTGTTTCAACTTTGTATTTAGATGAACATTAGTTATTTATTTTATTTTATTTTTAAAATATACTTATCAAGAACCAAAACATATTAATTTAGTTTGTTTCAACCTGCATCCAACTGAATTTAACATATTTTTCAATGAATAATTATACCACAAGAAATGCAGAATCCGGGTTCCATTGATATTTTTACTTCTGATTACTCTACTTCTACTCGTTTGATATTTTTTATTTAAATATTACGTTTTCTTTTTTCTGACTGCTTCCATTGATGATTCTTAATTTGGAATATCTGAGTTTGCAGAATCTGCTGGTGAGGGTGGATTGATGATGATATGATTTGGTTAGTTTCTAAAGAAAAAAGCAGTTGTTTTTCGTTAATATTGTTTGGAAGTTGTTAATATAATGTAATCTATGCTAGTGAATTTTTGAAACATATATTTTTCTTGAATTCGAAATAAGTTAAATATATTTCCCAATCATGGAGACACGTGTGACCTAAGTGAAAGAAAAATAGAGTTTGTACAATTAAATTTCAATTAAATGGTTCTTACATGCGAGTTCTATCTCTATGATGTTTTCAATTTCATCGTGGTTCTTTGGAATAAATGTTACAGTTCATCAATTAGCCTAGACATAAGAAAATATTAAATAATTGCGATTGAAAACAAATTTAAAACTCACCCAACATGCGGACTGAACACTATTTTTATATTAATTTAATGAAATTTCTCCCATAAACTTTAATCTGGTTTGCAGGCATCTCATGTAACAATTGTATCAAAAAGTTCTGCAGCAGCTCAATGGAAAGGGTCGTTAAGTTTTCTATCTATTGAATCTTTGACCATTTAACTTGGTATTTGTAATGGACTTTTATTTCCACTGTAAAACCGTTCAAAAAACAGGTGTAGATGCTTCATGGAGATGTAAAAGTACATCTGAAAAGCTGGAAAAAAGAAAAATATATAAACTGAATACAATTCTTCCTTCTTGAACAGATAGAAATAGAGGATCTAGAACATAGGAGGAGAAAATGCTGTTAGATCTTCCATTGTTTTTTTTCCCTTTCTTTCTCTTATTAGAAAGTCTACTAGATCATAAGGAGAACAAGCACTACTGCAATGTTCAAGCTTTTCATCCATGCCATCAATTTTGGCATTTTAGTGTGGTGCATTCTAGCTTATCTGTTCTTGCATTCTAATCCTTGTGTATGCGTCAAAGATTTTCTTCATCTACTCGATGCAAAACCTGGACTCACTAAATCTGTTGGTTTAAAGCTTAATGTCTCTGGCATTCCTTGCTGGCTTTGTAACAGCAACAACACACAGCAATGACAGCGAAAATAGAACCAAAGAAAGGGGAGATGTTGTTAGTATAAAAAAAGGATGGCCTAGGAGCCTTTCATTGCATTCTTACTTCATTATATATGAAGTTTTTCAAATGACAAAATTCAAACAAAGAAACTATTAGAGTTTGCAAGCTTTTTACAAATTTAAATTTAAATTCAAATTGAGAAGTATAATCATTACAAGGTGGAACTAAGTAAGTTCATATACAATGATTGTTAACTTGAACAAGAAGCTAGGTCTAATTCAAAATGGAAACTTAGGCTTCTAGAACTTTGAAGCAATTAGCAATAACTAAACACCATATGCTCTTAACTGTCATAACAAAATTTTGAACTTTAGTGAAAGGGTTGAACAAAAGCAGTAACATACACTTTTAGGATGAAAAAATGGCAGTACCACCAAGAACTTGACTTCTCCTTCATGCTATAGTTTTGCATGCCCAAAGCATTTCTCAATTCCTCAAATCTTGTAAGCTTTTGGTTAGAATGTCCACAATTTGATCTTTGAAGTTACAATAGACCAAATTTACTTCATTACTTTCCTAAGTTTCTTTAATGAAATGAAACTTAATTTTAAAAAATTTTGCCCTCTCATACAATACTAGATTCCTTAATATTGTAATGGTGGATTGATTGTCACAATAAATTAAAGTTACTTATGTGTACTTTAACTTCAAGTCAATTAACAACTTCTTAATCCATATAACTTAGTTCACTACTGAGACTACAACTATATACTTAATTTCAATTGTGGATTGAGTTATAGTTGGTTGCTTCTTTGAACTCTAATTAAAGACACTTGACCCTAAAGAAAATAGATATCCATGTGTGTTTTTTCATGTCATTAAGAAACCTATTAACTTTAATTCATTGCTGCCTTTAAATATAATTTTGAGCTTACATGTGCTTTTAATATATTTGAGAATTCTTTTAGTTGTCTTAAGGTGAGTCTCTCTATATGAGTACATAAACCTAGGTAGTATAATCATAAAATGCATGATATCTATTCTAATGGCTGACAAATACAACAAGTAGCCTATGAGACTTTTATATTGTTCTTATATGCTTTAGGTGTGTTATCTTCCTTTTGGAATCTATTCTAAGGGGTAAGAGGTGTTGTTGAGTTTTGATACTTAGCCATGTGACACTTTTAGAGCGTTTGTTTGACATATTTTGCTTAGTTTATAAAAATCCCATTCTAAGATTAATAAACTTACAAGCCAAAAAAGTAACGTATGTTGTCAAGATTAGTTATTTAAAACTAGTTCTCCATATCTTCTTTAAACTTGGTTATAAGTTTAATAGGGTTTCCAATAACCATAAGATCATCAACATGAAGTGAAATATAAAGCAAATGAGACCCTTTTTCTTTGATATAGAGAGTAGCATCATTATAACTCATATTGAAACTAAGCTTGAGCAAATACTTATGGATTTTGGTATACCAAACTCTTGGTACTTGTTTTAGACCATTGAGAGCCTTTTTAAACAAATAAACTTTGTCCTTTTCACCCTTTTTCATAAACCCTTCAACTTGATCAACATAAATCTTTTCTTAAATTACACCATTAAGAAAGGTAGAATTAAGAGTTAATTGGTGCATAGATAAGCCCTTTTGTGTAAAAACAACAAGTAAAAGTTTAATGGTGGCAATAAGTGCATAAGTTTCTATATAATTTACCCTAGGTTGTCATTTTGATGCAAGTTTGGCCTTTAATTTTTTGATAAATCCATTAGCATTAAGCTTTATTTTAAAGATCCATTTCATAGTTATTGGTTTCTTGTTACTTAGTTTAGAAATTAAAATCCAAGTGTTATTCTTGTAGATATAGTATATCTCCTCATGTATTACCTTTCTCTATTCTACTAGTTATAATGCTTCTTAATAGGTTATAAGTTTAAGAAATAGTTTATGGCATTTTTTATAAATATCTATAAGAGTTTTAGTCCTTCTCTCTTTAGAAGAATATAGATATTGGTTTTAAGCATGTAAGCTATTAGATATTTAATTCTTTCCTTACTCAACTTCAGAGGTATCCTAATTCCATTTCTCATTTGTATTGAACTTAAGTTTTCTAGAGATCTTATTAATGTTGATGTTAAAAATCCTATAATTAGCTAGAGTATCATAATAGTCAATAAAGATTGTAGTAGTTACTTTATAATCTTAATTAGTTCTTTTGACATCAAGTATAAGTGCATAGCAAATATAGTCGAATACTTTAAGGTGACTTAAAACGGATTTTCTACCAAATAAGGTCTTAAATGGAGTCATGTTTGATATTGATTTGGTTGGTAATTTATTTAAAAGATAGACAGAGTTACATTAGCTTCTACCTAAAAGCTTTTTCTTAAACATCAAAAAATTTTTCATTGTTAATCATTACTCTAAACATTAAATTTTGATCAAGGACTTTAAAGACTTCAATTTTTGAAAACATATGGTTGATGTAGCCATTGTTTATTAACCAAGTTATAATGTCATTTCTTTTAGTACTTGAGGTTACTATAAAAAGGTACTCTTTAATAAGTTGATTTTCATCAACTATTTGAGCTTCCTATTTCAACTATTGAGGCTTTTATTGGGGATGCTTGTCTTTGCTTTTGTAAATTCTCTTTTAATGCCTTTTTTTGTTACAAATCTTACAAATGATATTTGGTTTTTTCTAGCAAAATATGGATAAATGATTTGTTCTTTTGTAATACGCATATGGTGAGTATTACCTGTTACCAATTAACTTATTTATTTCACCTTCTTTACTAAATTGCTTACCATTAGTCTTTTATTTTTTTGGTTGGCCCTTTTGTTTATGATAGCTTTACAAGGCCCCTTTTCTTGCATTTTCTTAGATCAGAATTCCTCTTTGCCCTTAAACTTAAAGTATACTAATTAGTTCAACTAAAAAGATGATATTTAAGTCCTTTAAGTCTTCCAGAGATGATATTTTAATTTTAAACCTCTCTGGAATACTCACAATAATCTTTTGGACAACATTTTTATCTAGAAAATCCTCACCTAATACCTTGATTTGATTGACAACTTTCAATAACTTATGATTATAATCTTTTACTATTTTTATTTCTTTTATTTTTAAAAGCTCAAATTTCCTTTTGAGATTAAGCAATTGTATAGTTATTATTTTTGACTTGCTGCCTTACTCATCTTTCAACCTATCTTAGGATTTTTTTGTTTACTCCTCTTTCAACCTATCTTAGGATTTTTTTTGTTGTCTCACAAGCCATAATCCTATTAAAGATGAACTTTGTGACAATTAAATGTATACAAGTAAGTACCTTGTATTGATTAGAAACTTGCTTATTATGATGTTTCAATTTAGTCATAAATGGATTAATTGGTAAAGGAGTAATTGTATAGTTCTTGTTTTTGACTTACTTCCTTACTCCTTTTTTAACCTATTTTAGGATTTTTTTTTGTTGTCTCATAAGCCATGATCTTATAAAAGATGAACTTTGTGACAATTAAATGTATACAAGTAAGTGCCTTGTATTGATTAAAAACTTACTTATTGTGATGTTTCTATTGAGTCACAGATGGATTAATTGGCAAAGGAGCAAGTTTATACCTCTTTTTAGTGACCTCCTAAAGACTAAAAACCTTTAAATAGACTTTTATTATTATTATCTATTGTGTGTAATTATCACTAATGAATTTTAGAGATACAAAAGATAAAGTTGGCAGAAGCCATTCAAAATTGATTTTTGGTTTATGAAAGCTAATACTCTGGTCTTTCCTCTCTTAAGCAAATGTTTAAACTTTTTCTTTTTCTCAATAAATAGGTAACACAATGATTTTACAACTTTAATACTATTTTTATTGGTTTAAAGCTTAATGTCTATGGAATTTCTTATTAGTTTTGTAATAGCATTAACACATAGCAATGACAACAAAAATAAAACCAAAGAAAGAAGAGATATTATTAGTATTAAAAAGGATGGCTTAGAAACCTTTTATTGCATTTTATATAAAGTTTTTTTAAATTATAAAATTCAAAAAAGAAACTATTAGAGTTTATAATCTTTTTGCAAATTAAAATTTAAACTCAAATTATAATGTATAATAATCAAAAGATGGAACTAAGTTCATATACAATCATTTTTAACATAAATAAGAAGATAGGTCTAATTCAAAATTGAAACAAAGGTTACTAGAACTTTGAAGCAATCAGTAACAACTTCACCATATGCTCTTAACTATCTTAATAGAATTTTGAAATTTGGTAAAAAAGTTGAATAAAAGCATTAGCATACATTTCTAAGATAGCAAAATAATAGCACCACCAAGAATTTCAAAATCTCTTAAATGATGGAAATATTAAAATAATGTTTAATGACTTAAATCTTCCATTGATCAAAAGTGTATTTATACAACTTTCAAGATCTTTCAAATCTCAAATTTAAATCTAATCCCTTTTTAGATATATTTTGAATTAAATTTGCATTGTCGAGGAAGTTGTGTACATAATCAAAATGTGAGAGTTTAATGTGTTTACTAATACTTTTGTAAAATTAGGGGTTAGGTGGAAAGTTCTTTTAATAGCATGGTTATGATAGGTGGATTGCTTTTGCTTTTAGGTTTTCTTTATGTAATGGAAAAAAGACACCAATTGAAGGTTAATATTTGTTGGCATATTAAATGTTATCATTGAACTAGGTTAGTTGTTTCAGTTTTTTGGCTACCTTAGTCTTTGTAAGGTTTAAAGGGTGCCAAACTATAGTCATGGTTTTTACAAGGTTTGAAGGGTGCTAAACTATAGTCATGGTCTTTACAAGGTTTAAAGGGTGCCAAATTGCTAATTGGCCTTGCTTTTTATAGGTTTTGTAGTTACTTTTGGTTTTGTAGAATCTAAAGGATATTGTTAATTTAAGTGAATTGAATTGTTTTTGTTTTTAATTTTGACTTTGTAAAATTATAAGCAATTATAAAGAGTAGGTAACAATAAAAAAGTGTCTATGTCTCTTATTTTTAGGTGATATCTTATTTAATATACATGATTTTGACATAAAACAAGTTTTTTGGTAAATAGTTAATCTGATGCCTTTTATAGTTTCTACTATAAATACTTGATAGATTGTTCTTAGATAACCCTTTTAACTTTTGTATTTGATAAGAAATATTTTTTTTTTTTAAAGACATCTTTAGATTAAAAGAAGGTATAAATAAAATGTCACTTCATATTATTCAAAAAGAAAAATAAAGTAAAAAATAAGATTTTACCCATAACTTTGAGCCATTTTAGAATTTTTACTTACCATTATTTTTTTTTCTTTAAAATTCACCCTTGACATTTGCTTCAATCTATTTACACCCTTTTTCTAGAGTCCTTCGTTATCGTTATCACGTGACAGTTCCCATAGCAACACATTATTCCTATTTTGTTAAGTTAAAGATCACAGTAATAAATTTATACAAGTGTAGTAATAAATTATTATAAAAATTTGTAAAATATAAAAATTAATTTTAAGAAATTGAAAAAAAAATTAAAATAAAAATTAATTAAAATTTTCTAAAAAGTTTAAAAAAAATTATAAAATTAGAAAAATAGTTCTAAAAAAATAAATTAATTTAAAGAAGTTTTAACAAATAAAAATTAATTTTAAAAAATTTTTGACATTCGATTTATCATCGTCAAATTAATTTTGACAGATAAAAATTCTAACATCTAACTCATTATCGTTAACTCCAATTCAACACTTAATTGGTAAATATCATTTGCTCCTTCTCCTACAACACTTAAGATAATAATGTCACCGCACTATTTTTGCCATTTTTTAATATTAATTTAGAATTTATTTCTATTTTTTTAAAAGTTTATTTCTAATTTTTAAGAAATTTTCAAAATTAATATATATTTCTTATAATTTTTTTCTATTTTTAGATATTAATGTAAAATTTTTTAACTCTTTAAAATTAAATTCTAATTTTTAAAAATTTTAAATTTTTTAAAAATTATTTTCTAATTTTTAAAATTTTTTAATTCTTTAAAATTAATTTCTAACTTTCAAAATATTTAAAAATAATTTATTGTCGAGTGCTAGCATGACTACTTGGCAAAATTGGGATGACGTGGCATTAAGAACAAACGTGGAGGATGGATTCCGAAAAACAAAAAAAAAAAAAATTCCAAAATGGCTCCAAATTATGGATAAAATCTTACTTTTTGCCAAAAAATGATATCTTTTAAATTTTAAATTTTAATTTAATTTACTTTAAAGTTAATTTCAAACTATTTGTAAATGCATTTTAAATTTTAAGCTTAAATCTTAAATTTGAATTTCAAACTTCTTCCAATAACTTTTGTTCTACTTCTCGTATATCCTTTCTATTGCAATTGACGCTGCACCATCTTTTATTTATTGAGATGTCAGTGTCTTCATCTTCTGCACCATTTCTTAACAAAAACTTACCTTTTCTGTCATGATCGGTATGTACAATGAAAATGAAAATGGGTTAATATATATAAATTTATTCAATTATTTTGATACCTTTTAACAAATTTAGTCTCGCATTTCAAAAATAACACCCTACTAATCATAAAATTTTATTTTAACAAATCTAACTCATCGTTAAAAAATATTAATAAATTTCCTTAATTTACGCACTTAACATATCATATGTGAAAAAGTGATTATATGACATATCATGTGACATTTAATTTAAATTTTAAAAAAAATAAAAAATATTATTAAATACAAATACGATAAATCATAAATAAAAAAAAAATTTCGATGGCTCAATGATCTGATAGCTCCAATTGTCTCTCACCATGACTCAGCCTAATCCTTCGACCACCACCACCACCACTGTTGCCTCCGCCGTCGCTGTCACCACCCTGTGTTTTTCCTCACGCCGACACCACCTCCTCTATTATGCTTTTTGAAACCCCAGCTAAATAATGTTTGTCACCGCTGCTGTCGACACCCCAGGCGGGCCATGGAAAGTCTACGGCGTTGCCTGCCATAGACTCTCAAATTAAGATTAAGATTGATCCTAACAATTGGATTAAGAAACGAGCAAACATTATCGAGAGAGAGAGAGAGAGATAGTGAGTGAGTGAGTGAGTGAGTGAGAGAGCGAGAGAGAGAGGGGGAGAGCTGAAATCGAGGGCTTTCATGGTACATGGTAGTGATACATCAGAGGGCTTGTGCCATGCTATCCACCTATCATAACCATGCTATCCACCTAACTTTTGTGTTTGATATACACATTTAAAACGATCTCATTGTACACAAAGTAAAAAGTAAAAATAAACGTAGTGTACAGCGTAAATGAAGTCACAAGGGGCTTGTGCCATGATCAAACTCATCTCTGCCTCTGATCAATTAACAGTTTTTCGCCTGAGTGTAACTCGGGAGCTCTCTGAAGAGAACCTAACCCAAATTGCATGGTGTGGACCACCCGTCCATTGATTCTTTATGCTCCCGAAAGTCTTGATTATGGAGCAACCAGTTGGAAAATTAATGAGAATTGGAGCAATCAAAGATGAGAATCAGCGGCCGCGACGGCGGAGGTGGTGAGTAGAAGGAAGGGATTGGGGTGGCTTGGGGGGGGGGGGGGAAGATCTTGTTTGACTTAAGGATTGAAGCCAACGAGCTGAAAGACACCTTCTTTAGGAAGTAGCCGTTGGCAGAAGACAACTTGGAAGAGGAAAGAGAAGGGGGAGGAGTGTCAGAAAGAAGAGATTTTTTAATGATTTTTTGTATTTTTATTTAATAATATTTTTTATTTTTACATTTTAAATTAAATACCACGTATCAGAATGCATATTTTTTACACATTAATATGCTTCGCGTGCAGTCTAACAGAATGCATTAGCATCTCTTAATGGCATATCAGATTTGTTAAAATAGCCTTAAAATTACTAAATTATTATATTTGAAATATAAAATTAGATTTATTAAAATATATAAAATTATAGATAAATTTATATATTAACTTTTTATAAAATATACTGAATAATATAAATATTAAATTATACTAATAATCCTAACAATAACTCTTAGTTAATATACTCATTAGTCATAATAAAATATTTAAATTTTTATATAATATATTATATATATATATATTTAATATAATACTAAAAATATATCAAATATAATTTAATTACTTAATTTTAATATTTTTTTTAATCTTAATTCTACAATAATTTTATTTTACCTAATAAATTTTTCATATTTTAATAATTTATTCTTCATAACATTATCTTTTGATTTTACTATTTTAAAAAATCACATCACATGAGTAATTTTGTGACATCATTTTCAAATTTATATTAAACATTAAATCACTTTTTATGGGTTTATAATTTACAAGTATAATAAATTTTTTCTTTAGTAGTAATATTATCAAAAATTTTCTTAAAAAAATTATAATTTATAGTATTAACAAAATACTATTATATTAATACTTTACCTTTAAATCTTCCTTTCATATAAAAATTAATTTTTTTTTTTTTACAAATCTAAGTTTAAATCTCCCTCTCTGTTTTCTTTTATACTTTTTTTTTTCTTTCTCATACTTACAATTATTAAATCAATAACATTTATTGATATTCTACCTTATTTTTTTATATGTTTTCTCTTCTTGTCCTTTGAATTTTTTATTTTAATTCCTTTTCCTTTTTTTTTTTTTTTTTTTTTTTTTCCATTAGATCTTAAACTTTGATGTCATTTGGAGAACTTAAAAGTTTTGATATTGCTATTAACTAATTATATAAATTATACTAAATATTTTTTTATTCTATTAATTTCAAAATATTGAACAACAATTAATTGAAAAGTATACATAAATAATATAAATATCAAGTTATATTAATAATTCTAAAAATAATTTTTAGTTAATATATTTATTAGTTATATAATAAAATAAAATTCTCAATTTTTTATATAATAAATTATATTGCTTTTCCTTTTTTTCTTTTTTTTTTCCATTAGATCTTAAACTTTGATGTCATTTGGAGAACTTAATAATTTTGATATTGCTATTAACTAATTATATAATTTATTCTAAATAATATTTTACTTTATTAATTTCATAATACCAAATAATAATTAATTATATATATATATATATATATATATATATAAAGTTATATTAATAATTCTAATAGCAATTTTCAATTAATATATTTATTAGTCATAAAATAAAATAAAATATTTATTTTCTTATATAATAAATTATATTTATTTTTAATATAATATAAAAATGATATTAAATATGATTTTACTGTTTAATTTTTATTTGAAAATTGATATTAACATTAACATTATTTGGATTATTGAGATTATGAATTCGAACTTGTGCAATGGGAACCACGAGGGTTCAAGCCATTTTACGCAATTTGAATCGTACCATTGTTCCTTTGCTGGTGGACATATCAGGAAGGTAATTTTTGAGTCCAAAAGTCCTGAACTTGAGTTGAGGCTGTCACGTTATTCTTTCCATAAGTTCACTGTGTTTTTCCATTCAGTGAGGTAATTCCTTGAGACGTTCATTTGTTGTGAGAAAAGCTATCGCATTGTAGCCTCTCGTAGAGATCAAAGGAGCTGTTAAAAATGACTCGCTGCATAATTTGATAGTCAAAGACATAAAGGGTATAGCTTCTTTAAATTTCATTGTTGGTCATATGGTAGATGATGCCAATTGCCTTCGTTGAGCATGCTCAAAACATAGCTGATGATGAGGGGGTTTATCTTGGTGATGTTCCAGCCAATATTTTGCTTTTACCCAATTCTTCTATAAGCACTTGCATCTGAAATGGAAATCAATTGCCTTTCCATCAAAAAAAAAAAAAAAAAAAAAGATTGCATGATCCGTCCTGTTGTTCCCCTTTTGCTTTAATCAGTAGATCAATAGCAATGGACACCGAGGAGCAGAAAACAGTCAGTCCCGTTATTCTATTCTGATATCATTCTTGCTTGCTTATGCCATCTTTATTCGTTAACAATACTTCTAGTTCATGACACTTGGCTTCGTGTCAAGACATGATATTGCAGCCTTGCCTTTGGCTGAGTGCAACATAATATTCCTCATAAACATACTATTGCAAGACTCCACTTACCAAAATCATGCTAAAAAGTTACAGTAAGAAAAATAAATAAATAAAACATTCCATGTTTTGTATGCTCTACTATAAAGAGGATTTCTCATAAATTGGCAGAACAAGCATTTTGTCGAATTTCATTTCTGTAACTTTAAAATTTTTACAGTTTTAACAACTTTTCATAGCCTAGTAAATCTAATTTAAACAACGTCTAATAGAAATATAATCCAGCACCCGCATCATTTGACGCAAGGATCCAGACACTATAGCTTGGTTACCAGCCTTTTTATTTGGGTTATTTATATGCTGAAATTTGAATTAGTAGATGCTGCAATATGCTTGTCCAACAATTTTATTGAACAAATCCATATGCCATGGAGTAATACCGCCATATGTATCTTCCTGATACTCTTCATCTATTCCTTAGACATCTCTAACTGTAACAGTCCACCTTTATAGTTTTTTATTTTCTCCTTTCCAGCAAAGGAAAGGGGCGATCTGGAATATCAATCTTTTGTTTGGAGTGAAAGGTAAAGCACTGAATTTTGAGCAAAAGGCACCACCTGCATCCGTGCCTGAGGGGAAAGTGAAACAACTTTATGATCATGTCTATAAATACCAAGTATTCCTCAACCAAACAACCGCAAACGGTTCTGTTTCATCATTTTCCTTAAAATATGCGATATTAAAACTTAATCAAATCCTGTATTCAAGTGAAACTGAAGTTAACATAACATTCTGTAGATGAACATGTTAATTGGCAGACCTAAGAAAAAGTTATCCTCCCCAGAAAGCTCCCAGGAGCATGTCTAGTTTTCAACATGTATTCTCCCCAAGAGGCCCTTGTAGATTCCCCATGGTGGGCTTCACTGCTGTTGCAATCAGTTGCAATCTTCAAGGATAATACAGGAGCTTTCGTGGCCAAAGCATCCACGATTATTTTTATAAAACATACCGTCACGGTGACCATCGTAATGCAATACTCTTAGCTTCGTACTGCAACACTTCCATAGCTTCATTTTATCAACACGCGACATCTTTCTTCTTAAATACCTCTTGTCTGCAAAAAATGCCCAATTTGGACTGTGTTTCAAGTCAACTTGCACCTTTCTTTCATGCCCTTATACACCAAATGCACTGTTGGAGACTCGTGTCCGTAACATAACTCTAATTATTGTGTAAGAGTCCCGTGTACTGAAACACTGGTTACATCTTATTAACTAGATTTTCACATGCAATTCTTTTTACTGATTCTCTTTCAATGGTGATGCACACTCATATAGTCATCTGTGGATTATTTCTAATGGTGAACATGATAAAGAGTTATCATCAATTCGAGTGCACAACGATGCTACACCTATGGAAGTTGTTTCCAAGTGCTCGACATTTGCTCAGCCACACATTATAGATATGGCCGGCGAGAACATGTTGCCCAGGATACTCATAAAAAATCTATATAATTCACCATGAATTATTCCAAGCATCAAAATCGATTGCAGATCCAGCGCCGAGTTTCTGCATGTTATGCGGAATCAACTTTCCTGGTCCACTTGATGTTCCGGACGTGCATGAAAACGAACCGTGCGAGAAGGTTCTCCCGGATCTTCCTTCCACTAGCATACATTACAGCCGGAAAATATTGCTCCTTTTTCTACCCATTTAATGCCTACACACGAATTATACAATATTTAATCGAATAATTATGCAGTAAAAGAGTGATTAAAATTGTAATTTTTAATAATAGAATAATTTCTTATTAAATATAATTATAATATATTTTACAAGAAAAGAATTATTTAACTCTCAACTAGTTGCCACGAATTACTGTTGTCCATATGTCCAAAAAAATTTAGAAAACAAGTCTATAGATCACCAAACCAACTAAGGAGAGAGAGAGAGAGAGACCTACGTCAAGTTATAATAAATTATATTTTTATTTTTTTATATTTAAATACTTCATATTTAATCACAGAAATTTATTAAAATTTTCAATAAATCATATCTTATTCTTCATTCTATATTTATTCAATTATCATGATATATGTGTCACTAACTAGGATATAACATGTTAGTGATGAATAAGAGTTACATTATCAAAAGATTATATAAATTAAGCATATTTAATTTATTATTTAATCTTTTGTAAATTAATTTACACATATTAGAATTAATATTTAACCAAATATCATAACCATTAAATGTTAGAACTGTTAAAGATGACTTGACATATTCCTTCCTCACACGGTATAATTTTATCATACTAAGGTTATTATTACTTATAGAATAGGAAATTAATGTTTACTTTATTTGAGTTAATTATGTTAGTTTTCAGATGTCATCCATTTTAATCATAATTCTTTATAAATACTCAAATTATCTAAACCAAATAATTTTCTAAATCAATATCTAATAAGAATTATAGAATATTCTCTTATATATAATCATTTTAGGATAATAAATTTTTTATTAATCCTTAAATTAATTTCATATAATTCATATTATACTCAATGCATGTCCTCATAAATAATTATCGATTAGGACAACACAAAGACAATGTCAAACCAAAATGACCACGTCTTTATTGATGTACCACTTTAATAGATAACAGATAACTCCTAAAAAATATTTATAATTAATACTTTAATACAATAATTTCATTTATTCTTTGGACTTTGTTAATAAGAATATCAAGTATATCAAAAATGATCAAGATGCCGCATAAAGGTGTAAAATGCCATCAATATGATTCACTCTGGAAGAATTGTTCCATTGGATATGTTCCTTCGGCGTGGCATAAAAGAGAAGCCTCTAGTCTTGGAATTTTCAACTTCGGGTGCAGCAGCATTATGGGGCAAAGTCTCCATTGGCAGATAGCCACTACGCCGTGCATTCAGCTCATGTATTGTTGTAGTTTGCTCTCTGCCGAAGGAGATTTGCCCAGCAGTTCTCCTGCAGTGTCCCACTGATATTTTCCTTATTCGATGAAACGTGTGTGCACGCTTTGTTGCTTTCATGTAAGTTATATATCATTTTACTACATGAACTCCACAACGTATAGATGCGTTTTGATTCTCTGATGTGAGTTAGCTGAACAAGGTATCTGCAATACTCCATGAATTTCCTTTTTCATTCACCATTGTCTGCTATTATAATCTTTTATAACGTACTCCTGTATAAACCTTGGTTTACAATAGCATTGTGCCATAGACCTCAGGGCAAGCACTACAGTCTATTTCTGCTATTGGGTCATTTTTCAGCATAAATGAGGCGTTCTGGCATGAAGATACGAAAATTAAGCTAAATGGGAACTTTAGACATATTATCTTTTTCTTATTTGTCTTGCAGAGAAACCAAATCTGGAGAGAAATAGTCTGAATCTTCAAACTGTCGCAATTAGGAAAGGCAGGGCATGCCCGAACATCATTAGAGTGCAATGAGTTAGCAATTGCTCGCGAAGCTGAATTTTATTGGAGGTTCCGGGGGACAATATAGATTAATATAATTGAAGTTACAAATGCCTTCCTTGCTTGTACGCTATATTATATGTAACTTGATCGGAGGAATCGCTTCTTTGTATGCCTGCATATCAGCTGCTATTGGAGACCAAAGAAACAATATTGGGTGATAATGGCCAAAGTAGCAGCACTTTTAAAACTTCTGAGAGCATGGCAAACATGGCTACTTGATACGTGGAATACGTTTAATTTGCGCTAATTCAAAAGCAGAAAAGAGTTATTGACTTCGTTTGCACTGCTTTCGGAAGGTCTTTGAAATGCTTTGCAAACCTCATTTCAGTATGCATCATTTCGTTCATAAGCAACTCTGTAGGTAAATCCGCCCATAAAAATTGAATGGGAATTGCAAAGTATAATAAACGTTCCTTTGACATATCGGTATGCAAGTAATTTAGCAAATCTGTTAGGCTTCCATGACTAGGTTGTTTGATACGCTTTTGGAGCTCTAATTAAAAGAAAAGGCAAAGTAGAGTTACTAAGATTAATGTGTTTGTAGATAAACATACAAGCATGAAGCACCAAAAAGCCTCCAGGCCCTATCGTTAACAGCAAAGACAAAATCTATCCAATTTTAATTGGTGTCAACTACATGAAAATATTCATGCCTCAAGAATTTGGGCAGTTTTACACCCTGCCACCAACTTGCCCCAAACATCCTGTTTCATCATGGGCCAGGAATGGACAACGATGAACACAAGGCCCAACACATGAGGAATTTCTCTTTAACCTACATTCAAAGCATTCATATTTGTGGAAGCAAAAGTTAACTCATGCTAAGTTTATAACCACGGGTAGATTGTATCCATTGCCCAAACATGGGTTTTAAGAACAAGCAGGAAGAGCTTTTAAGGTAGCTTTTGTTCATTTAGATTTCCTACCCTTCCACGGCAAATGAAGGCGTTCACCAAACACATTTATATGCGACTTGACATTCTAAGGTAGCTGATTCTGTTCTTTTTCTGCTATAATATACATAAAGGTTAGTTGTATTTTCTCCCACACAGATTCCATATTTTAAACATGAACTAAAAATTTGATCCTAGTGGATATCCCCCGAGGACCACAATGGCAATATGGTCTAATTATAGGTAGTGGGGGCTCACCCTTATATCTTGCTTGGCCTTGATTGGTGCATTACAGAACACAGTCTCTATTTAGACTCGTGAATGTTCAATCCAAAGGCAATGCTGCTTCAATTTTCTGTGTACGAAAACATCATTTTGGGGGACCATTTGGCGGCTTTTAACAACCTCAAAGGGCGATGTTTCCATATTGAAGATAAAGAAGAAGATGCTTAGTATCTTCCAATTTGAAGCATCTTTCATAGGCTGATCTTTAACTCTTTTCTCCCTTTTCTTTTTTTCGAATTTTGCTAAAGTATTACCACATTCACAGGTCAGCTTGTGTTGTGTGCACACAGAAGCAATTACCAATATTTACCATATGGGATGCTAATACATTAAAATGGCTCGGTGGACGTTAAATTCTCTTTTATCAATGACGAAGTGCCTCTTGCTTTTTAAGTTTTAGCATCAAGCAATTATAGCAAAGCATATATGCTCAGCTATCATCCCAAGGATTGTTATTGTTTAAGTACGGCATATTGCGGGTCTTTCCGTACAACCGAATGTTCAAACAAGAATGTAAATGCTACTTCTAGCATCTGCATACATGATCAACTTTCCGGGGTGGAATGGTGACTCTTGGCATGCATGAATAGAAAACTCTTATGTAGGTGAAAATGATTTTGAGAACATGCTTCGGTATCTTCCAGTCGAAGAATCTCCAATGGCCAACATGTATGCTTATTGTAACAATGCGCTTTGCTTATTATCTGCTTTTAGTTTTGTATCCGTAGGGAAAGAGTTTTAATTGCGTGTAATAAACCTTACAAATAAATATCATAGATGTGGTGTCAGTCTGTTCTGTTCGTAGGATTTGTTTGTAAGAATGATCCCGTAAGGAATTAATTAATACCCATTTCCTTGATACAAAAAATTAAAAAAAAAATCAGAAAATGGAATGACTAATACATGTAATAAGCCAATTCCAAATTAAAAACACACTTCGCATAATCAAATCATAATAAGGAATCCTGTGTCAAGGAAAAAGCTTTGGCTGCCATTTGGGGAATCAGGAGCTGTAAAAGGCTTCAACCGCACAACAAAAGGCATTGTTCCAAAGTATATGCCTCCTGACCTCCCGCTGGGATTTCGTAAATGCATTGTCTCCAGGCGATCATCATCCATGTGACTTCAGGTGCGGTTGCATTACAGGGCAAGCTCTCCATTGGCATGCAGACATCATGGCTTGCAATCCAAGCTCAGCATACTCATAGTGTTCACCATGCCAAAGGAGATTTGCACCGCAATTCTTCTGCACGCGTTAGTTTCATGGTACCCGCTAGAACCGCTGCTACGGGGATTCAGTTTGGTTACTTATTCAATTTTATTTTCCTTTCTGGTGCATATTGAGTCAGTTCTATTTCACCATTTCTTTGAAAGTTTTTTTTTTTTTTTTTTTTTTTTTGTCTTTGGATAGAATTTTAGTGTTAGTAAAATACAAATTTATACAGATATAATTTAATACTATATCTTATTTTAACTTATTAAATTTATAAAATTTCTTTTATTTATACATTTTTTATTTATATTCTTTAAAATAAAATTTTTTAACCACACGCAACTTATGGTTAAGGTCCGAAGTATCTTCTCTCCAAAAAAATGTATAAAATAAGATTTTTTAGCCACACAATTTATAAACTTTCTTTTATTTATACATTGAAACGGTCGAATTCAGCGTAAAAAATCACAACTAGAAAATTGGTTCTCTCGTTTTCATTGATTGGAGCTTCATAAAAGAACCTGCAGGAAAAGCTAGAAGGTGGTGAATTTTGTGAATCAGCCGAGGCTGCAGATTCAGCTGAAGGTTAAATTACATGGAATAATAAGGTCGGGCTATACCTGCTCTTTACTTAATAAAATCTTTGATTGTAAACTAGAGGAAAAGGTCACGTGACCCACAAAAACAAAAGGCCAAAAAAGGAAAGAAGGAGAAGAAGATGGAGGACAATGATGGTGGTGGAGACATAGAGAAAGAGATACAGTGACAGAGTGAGAGATGCAAGAGGATGGGAAGGCAAAGTTGGGATTGAGAGTCAGAGAGAGAGGTGAGTTTCTTTTCTTCTTTTTTTTTTCTTTTTTTTTTTTTTTTCTGGAAGAGGAGCAACCAAATAAATAAACAGGTTTGAAAATGCTAAAAATAATTAAGGTCAAAATTCAAATCACCAAGAAAACAGCCAAAAAGAAGTATTTGAAAATTCAACAATTTATGCCTTTCCCGAGGTAGGGAATATTTGTCAAATTAACATTACACAATGAATAGATTCACCAAATTATGGAGACTCCCTCCAATTTTCTTTCGGAAAATTGTTTATATTGTAGTAATAAATGACATAATAACTTAGATATACCAAATATTTCCGGCTTTCAAAAGGGCATATATACAATGTTATAGAGAACGAAAATGCTGCATCTACTTGTGTTTTTTTTTTTTTTTTTCTGATGAGGATTCTAACATGGTCAAAGTCTTACATAGTTGACTCTCAACACCACAATTCCTACCATAACGTTTCCCTCTTGCTCTGTGGTTTTATCCGGAGGAGCATTTAACCTGTGAACATGCTCCTGGGTTTGCTCCAATTGGGAGTTCTTTTCTTCTTCTTCTTCTTCTTCTCCTTCTTTTTTAAAAAAAAAAATTTTATGGCTTGTGGAAGGTGCAAAAATGCTACTATAGATTATAAATTCTCCTACAGGAAGTTTTGTTTTAGTCTTTTGGCATTAATAGTCAGGATATTTTTAAACCAATTTATGTGTCAACGAAGACTAATTTCCAAACCACGTTAAGGGCACATTCCCTACGTCAGTCTTGTGTACTTTGAAATCTTACCTCAAGAATGCTTGCTTCTAGATCCGAACCCGCTGAACTTAAATAGGGAACACACCGATCTAAAGAATCTCTCTACTTAGGTTTTTAAAAAATATAAGTCGACTATCCCAGAAATCCAAAAGTGGCAAGGATTTGGGTTATGAGGAGAAACTAGAAAATCTTTGTGACTTTATTTTTTCATTATTTCTCTTATTTAGTGCAGTACCTTTTGTATTAAGGAAATTATGTAATAAGATTTTATTTAGTTTGCTTTCAAGTCATAAACTTGGTCATGAAACAATTTCTCTTTATCACGGCTGTAACCTTACATTTCAGCAGTTCAAAGTTTCTTCAAGAAAGTTTCCTCAGCCATTTTCTCCCTGTTTTCTCGTGGAGGATTTCTAGAGATATAGTGAGTGCGTTCTGTCTCCTGCAGTGCAGGGGTAAGTTGGCAAATATTACATTTTGCAAGATAGTTGGCATTCAGCATTTGGTGAGTTTCTCTGCTTCCTTGGGCGGCCACCTCGCTAAGTCTCCTAATGCAGCCTGGAGTCGTTTCACAATGCTCTATTGAAGCTCTCCATTCACCATTTGAAGATGTTCTCCAGTGATGAGTCTGACATCAGTCGGGCTGAAATTCAACACTTACAACACAAAGGAAGGTTGTGGAGTGTTGGGTCGCAACTTAGCAGTAGCATTAAGTCAGTAAACGACTATGGAATCAAGAGGAGCGTAGACTGAGAGAGCTCGAGAGAGAGTGTGCGTGCCTTGTGAGCATGGAGGCCCTGATATTTGTAGGGCCAGATGGCCACAAGGAAGCATACACGCACACTCACACAAATGGTTTGAGGGAAAAACATTTTAACTTCCTGAAAACACGTTTATTTTCTTTTATATCTTAGATCCCCCTGAACAATAAAAATTTTAGAACTTCCTAACTAAAATATACCTAACCTACTGGGATCCTTAGAAGTCAAAATACTTAGGCAATTTTGAATATGCAGCTATGAACACATACGGCTCATAAACTACGAATACACACGAAAGCACCTTGTTTGAATACCTTTGAAGTTTTGAGCAGATCCTGATAATGGTTTGTAATCATTGAATTTGCTGATTTGGAGCACTTTTTTACTTATTTGACTAAAATATCACTATAATGTAAGCAAAAATATTACAAAGACACAAAAAATAAGTAAATAAATACGAAAATGGATACAAACTTACAAATGTATAATAATAATTGTTAAACTAAGTTACTAGATGAAGTTAGTGGATGGAGCTACTAGAATAGGCTACAATTATTTTTTTAAAGGTTATAAACACTGTTGTTAACTTATTTTTATAGCAATAATCAAATTGAGGTTGACTAAGTTACTATGATTGGTGTATTAACTTATTTATCTCTACATTAGGCCACCGTCGGCAACAATGACAATTATGGATCCCTTCTGTCTTGTGATATAGTTAATTTCGAGGCATCCATCAATGACCAACCACATTCAGGAATCGATGAAGCGCCCAATTCTATTAGTTTCACATCCCTTAATTTGTAATGCCAATGAATTAACTTGATAGTAAACTTACTATCGGTAACTCGCCCGTTTGATCAGAAATCACTTCGAGCATATGAGAAGCTGACAACTCCAAAATCACTTCTAACAAGTATATCGCGCAAAATCATCACAAAGCGATGGTATATTTCTCTTCAGAAATTCTCAAGAAACTCACACCAATCCCTGTGGTGCGCATTAGCAGATGTATCAACTCAACTTCGAACTTCCAATATCCCAGAAATTTTCTGATGATGCAAATAATTTTCTTCGAACTTGAAACCTAAAACCAGCGGTCATGCGGACAATACATGGCAACAGCATGATTCTGCCGAGATTACTGGCCCTTTCCGAGACTTCTTGCTCCGGATGTGTCAATGTTACGTAACTCTCCATAAGAAAACGCCTGCCAAAGGATCCTGACAAGAGATATGAGAAACCTGAAATAAGCTGCACTAACAAAAACCTGGAAAATGTAACACAAGGCAAACAATTAAAACATGATGGCTTTTGCTGGGGCCGCAATATTGCATCAAGTCTGTCTAGTGACTGCTAGAAAATAGCCGGGCAATTCTCCTTTGGCAAAGCAGGATGCTCTCTTTGCCAATTGAGAATCGCCCTTTTATTCCACAGCCAGACATTTAATTTAGTTTGCCTTCACCACCAACCATCGTTGCTCGAGTTGCAGTGGTAATGGAATGGCAGCCAATATATATACAATGTTATTCGCATCTGGAGTTTGGATATGCGGAAGAAATATGGGATATGCCTGGTACAATTCCTGCTGAGAATTGTTCCCTTTCTCATTCATGGTTTCATGGTCCCTACTTTGCTTCACCATCCCTCGAGGTCTTTGTCAACCTCTTCGTTAACTTCACTTTTTTTACAGTGATTTTTCCTTTTCCCTTTTCACCTTAAAAGTAGTAAAAATATCATTTCGTTTACATAATAAAGAAATCGATCATTTAGGAGGGAACAACCCAATAATTAAGTAATTCAATTTTCAAAATGTTTATAGTCTCCAATTCAATGCAAATTGACGAAGAAGATTTATTGTTGGGCATTATCTTGCTCGTAAAGTCAGTGGCCTGAATTAGTCCACAGCTTAGGGGTGGATTATACTGTATAACCATGTCGTCTGCGCTTCCACACGCAGCCATACATGTGCATGCGAGTATGAATACACACCATTCATATTAATAATTTCATATATAGAAACTCTAACCAAACCATGAATATACGGGCTAAAATAGACGAGATGTGGATAACTTGCAGCCACCCGATGTCGGGAGTTTAGTAGTAATTTAGCGTATCTCTATGCACTTAGTCCAGGTTCCCCTTGCCAATACCTATAATGCGGCGTGTGTTGAAGTGAATTGTTGGGTTTTAAATTTAATAATCGCTATTGTTGTATGCAGGAGAATTCTGTTAAAAATCATCATCAATACTCGTATAAGAGCCTGCTTTTTAATATATATATATATATATATTAAATAAAGATGATAATAAGTGAACTCCGATTTACATTTATAAAGATAATAACTAATATTTTTATATTATCCTTCTTTTTACAAGTATTAAAAAAATAAATACGCATCACTTGCATGCTTTTCCATCCCAAAAACATAAAATACGTCTAGGGCCTCCATGTTTATCGCTTTTTCAATTTGGCGGTGCAATTCCATGTGCTTTCAATTATCATATTCACTTCCTTTCAATAAACTTTAATTAAATTTTTAACGAGCAAAATCTAATATTTTGTGGTAATTAGATATTCTAGTTGATTTTTTAATTACTTCTTGGATAAAATCGCTATGAATAATTTTTTTAAAAAAATATATTAGTTTACTTTTCGCACCTTTACCTAGAATTGTTTTCTCTAATATATATTTCCACAACAAATTTCAAAATTTTACCGAAAATTTTTCTTATATAAAAACCACTAAGTGGGTGATTTTGGTCTTCGAAATAATGTAATACTAGATAAACGTACGGGGTAAATATAATAATAACGGGTGCCTGCTATTTTAATTTTTTTTCCTAGACAATGTAAATTTACTTTGTCTTTTATATATAATCGGAGGAAAAAGTGACGTGTGACACGAAATCTGTTTAAACGAACAACCGCAAGTCAATCTAACGGTTACAAAAAAAGTATGTGTACTTTGTACAAAAAAAGTAAAATAATGATAGAATTTCTGTATGGATGAAGAGGAAATTGTAGGTATTTTTTTCACCAAACTACAAAATTTTGAGAGAAGCAGCCGGCAACTTCTCCTCATTGTTTTTAAGACGTGACCGGACTGGTCAGTTGAATTAAAAAAAATCAGAAATTTGATTCAATTTTTCTTTTTTATTGAATCAATCGAATTAAAAATCATTAAATTGATCAATTTAACTGAAAATTAATGAATTGAATTCAATCTTTTCGAATGAAATAGTAAATAAAAAATCAAATTTTTTTCGGTTTATTGGACCCAACTCTTTTAGAGGTGGAACGGTTAAAAAAAACAAAAATTAAATTTTTTTTCATAACAACGTAATTTTTTTTTTAAATTTCAAGATGTATAAATTTTATAAAAAATATATTTTTTATTTATTTTAATTATGATATACTTTTTAAACATTTCATGTTACTATTAAAAAATTAATTTTATTATATTTTAGTTTTTATATATAAATATTTTTATATAATATTATTTTTTATTTTTTATTTATTTAATATTAAATATCAATTTTATTAGTTCAATTTTGATTATACGAGTTGAACTAAATAAATTTTAAATTTCTTAAAATTTTTTATTCAATTACCGATTTAGTTTTTAAAAAGGTCAATGTGCTACAAGCCGTGCAAAGAAGGAGAAAAGGGAGAGTTAATTCGAAATGAAATGGATACGTGAATGACGAGTATTAAACTATTAACAAGTTTATTAGTCCATGAAATATGCAGAATATTTTATGTTATTTTTATTTAATTATCATCAAGTTTAATTTTTTAATAAGGGAAGAAATGGAAAGACTCAAAAAATAAAAATTTAGTATTAATTACTCAATCTTTATGATACTTTACTTACTGACCAAAAACTAATTTACCTTTGAAATTAAATATTGCTACGCCTTACAAAGGTTTACTTCATATTGACGAAAGAAAAGTACAGCGGAGTATAAATAACCCACCCGTGAAACTTCTCCCCGTTTACTTAAATCTACGATAAAATAATTAAATAATAAAAATAATAGTACAAATAAATATAAGAGGATAATTTTATGTAAAAATTTCTTTCAAATAAAGGAGAGAAAAAATTATGAGTTATTTCAAATTAAAAATCAATTTGACTATAATTAAGTAAGTATAATAAAATTATATAACGTTAATTATATCAAATAAATTAAATAAAATTTAATTTAAATTAAATAAAAAATTAATAAATTAAAAAAATAAGTTGTTAATTATAATTTAATAAATAGATTTTAAGATAATAATTTACTCATTTAAATATTAAGTTAATCAGATTATAAGTCAATAATTATTTATATAATTTATCAATTCTATCACAAATGATAGAATATAAAATTATGATAATTAAGAGATTTTGGTTCATAAAAATTTAATTCTAAACAAGATATATGTGTTCTCTACCTACTAATTAAAAAATATCTCAATAAATCATAAATAATTTTTTAATTATATAATTAATTAAAATTACATATAAAAAATTATTTAAAATATAAATATATGAAAATTAAAAAAAATAAAATTTATTATTCTTAAAACACGATCTACATTATTTTTTATCAATTATCTAAATTTCAATTTGATCAAATACTAATATTCTTTCCAAATAAAAAATTAAAAAGCATTATTTTTTTTCTCTCTTTTCATGTCTTTCTATTTTAATTATTTTATATTATACTTAAAAAAAAATTAACTATATATTTACGTAAGAAGATATTAATGAGCTCAGCACATCTTACCACTTTGCATTGAGTTCTCTTCTTCTTCTTCTTCTTTTTTCTCATTTTTCATAACAAGGTGATATTCTCCGTCTCTATTAATTTACCTTTTAGTTAATCAAAAAGCAAATCATCCACATCGAAATTAGAGAATTTTAGAAGTAGGCACTAATATATATGCGTGACCGATGGGCTATTGACTACAGTGTTATGTTTTTCAAATATACAATAAAAAAAAAACAAAAATCAGTTTTCATCAGACAAATTAATGCCAGTGGTTTATGTGTTTTTACTTACTACATCAATATCACACTCAGAATTTCAATTTAGCTCACCTAGCACAACTAACAGGATGATGGCGTTGAACGTGAGTTAGGAGTGCCCGGCACTCTATCTCAGTCTAGAGATGAGGCTCCATTGTGTTTATCTGTGGCTAAATATTATCATTGTTTGATTATTGTTGTTAATTATTAATTACTGTTGATAATAAAAAATAAAATCATAATATTTATTTAAATTAATAATAATAATTTGTGGCAAGCTATAGCTTCTTAATTATTTTTTATAAAAAAAAAAATAATAATAATTATTGAATATAGATACAATAAATCTTAAATAAAATTAATAAATAATATATATATAAAGTAATAAATAATAAATTAATGAAGAGATAGAATTATAAAAAAAATTATATATATATATTTTTAGTAAGATAAATTATATTATTTTAATAATTATTTATAATTATTTTATTAATTTTGTATTTATGTAATTATTTTTTTATTTTAAATACGAGCAACTCTCTCGTACTCTAGGAAAAAATGATGGTGTCATCGGTATTTGGGTTTTTGGATGCTTTGCACGAGAGAGTGGCAGAGACAATAATCATATTCCAAAAAATATCCTCGTTTTGACGTAAGGGGAAAATAAAAAAAAATGCAGTTCCAATGTGAACCTCATGGGTCTTCGTCTACCACAATAGACTAAATTATAAAATTAATTGTTTTCTCTTTTATAATTTACATTAATCATTTTTTCACGTGTACATTATTGTCCGAATTTCTAGCCTTCAAATGCGGCCGATGAGATGCACGTGGAAATGGGTTCTGTCTCCTCAACCGATCATACGTTGACTCCCGCGACCCTTACAGGACCCAGCAATTAATTGGGAATCATTCGCCAGCTGGAAATCGGAATATTCCATTCCATCTAAGTCATCTGCTGTCTCGATTACTGTAATACCCTTGAATTACGGTCAACTTTACTCGGTAATCCTGCTTAGCCGGACTAGTAAATTGCGTGTTATGACTCGCCAGCAGTCAAATCCCTCCCCCCTCCCCCCCCACCACGATTATGGCACGTTATTTACTTGTTTGATTATCTGTAACATTAATTCGAATCGATTAGATAATTATTTATATATGTGTGTGCGTGCGTTTATATGAGTAGATTGATACAGAATAAATAAAAAAATTATATATTATAGTTTTACTATATAGTCACAATTAAAGATGAAATTATAAAATTTGTATTTGTATTCAATTTTTCTACGTTTGTATAATAAAACTCAATTAAAATTTAACAAACATCCACTTAGCGTAATCGAGGAGGAAGGTAGCAGGTAGCTAATGCAATTGATTTATTTATTCTTGCATTATTGATTAAACGCAATATCTTAACAGAAGCGTACGCCTCAAGCAAAGGTTAGTTGCATTATAAAAGTTTGATTCTCAAAACCGACGTAACATTGCGGTTTCTTCACATCCGAGGAAGAACTAATTTGCCTGATCGCACTTCTCATTCAAAGATTCCATAAATTTATGACTGGAAGTATGGTATTAACAGTATGATTTTGCTTTTATAACCACTAAATGCAACGCAAACGTTCAAATAAATTAAAAAAAAAAAAGTGAATAAAATCAAATCAATTAGTATAATTTCATAACCATCAAAAAATTTTCATCTTTAACTTATTGAAAATCTTCATTTTTCTACAAAAAAAATAATTAGAATGACACTTCCCATCACGCACCCATAATTTTACTATTGCCATTCTAATCTAAACCAACACGAGATATCACGTGCCACGTGATATTGTCCATCGAAGAGGCTTATTCCAGCCACCACTCTTAATTCCAAAATTTTGTAGAATTCTCTAGAAGTTTGTAGATAACTCCCTTATCCTCTAGGAAGACGTAAAGTTGGATAGAACACACTTATCTTCTTGGAAGATGTAAAGTTAGATAGAATACTCTAGAAGGTGAATAGGGACCATTAGATCAAATAGATCCTAGCCATCCGTTGAAGGGGTGGAGGACTATATATAGCCTTAGGGAATTCATTTGTAAGACATCCAAGCAATATACTATTCTCCAAGTTCTCCACATCGTTTATCTTCTTTGTGTGCGTTTTTCTATCTTCCGCTAGCAATATTGTAGCTCTTGCAACAGGCTGAACTAGCATTCAAGTTAGACGAATTGCTAGTGCCGCACGGGTCGTTGGGTGTTCAAGGCCAAGTCCGTGACAAGTGGTATCAGAGCCTCGTTTCTGCAACTAGCAAGCACACTCTGTTGATAAGGATGTCGGGTTCACGCAGTGAGATTAGCAACGTGGCTGAGGAGGCGAAGAAGCAACCAAAGAGGGGGAGATCAAGGTCGAGAGATGTCTTGGAAGACACCAACTCACGGTAGTTGAACTTGCTGTGGCTGATGGGCAGGAGAAGTTTGAGGTAGCAGACCAGCGCATCGACGAGCTCGAGAGGGAGAGTGAAGAGCTTCGTGAGGAGATGCAAGGTGCCTTAAACCAAGCCCTATCAAGGTGTCTTGACCAAGTAAAGACCTTGGAAGAAACTCTCCATTGTGAGGTTGGACCGTTGAAGGAAGAGCTTGAACGAGTCTCCAATGAGTTGAAGGAGACCAAGGATGAGCTAGTCCTTTGCAAGAAGGCAATTGCTCAAAGTGGAAGCATTGCCTTGCCAACGGTAGTTGCTGCTTCTCCAAAGGTTGATATTCCAAGACCCAAGGCGTATAATGGGTCAAGGAATGCGAAGGAGGTTGATAATTTCCTTTGGAGCTTGGAACAATACTTTAAGGCACTTGGTGTCACGGAGGATGCCAAGAAGATTGATAGTGCTGCCTTATACATCGTGGATACCGCAATGGTATGGTGGAGAAGGAGGTGCAGCGATATCGAAAGGGGCACGTGCATCATCAACACGTGGGACGAGTTCAAGAAAGAACTCAAGCGGCAATTCTATCCGGAGAATGCCGAGGAGGAGGCAAGGACAAAGCTAAGGCGTCTTCAACAAAGAGGAAGCATACGAGAGTACGTGAAGGAGTTCTCCGAAGTGTTGCTGAAAATTCCGGATTATCCCGACAAGGAGGCGTTCTTTGCATTCAAGGATGGCTTGCAAAATTGGGCAAAGCTGGAGATCCAAAGACATGGTGTTCAAGATCTCGCCACTGCTATTTCTGTTGCCGAATCACTAATTGAATTCAAGAAGTTCGAAAAGCCCAAGTCTCATAAGGATAGGGCTGGCAAGGGAAAGAGTAGGGGAGACAGCCCCTCAAACAAAGGACGTTTTCACAGGTTTAACAGTCCTAAGGAAGGAAGGAACACCAGGGAGGGTCAAGGCAATGACAGACCTCCTCTCAAATGCTACTTTTGCGACGGACCGCACAAGGCTAGGGACTGCCAGAAGAAAGCCAAACTTTCTGCCATCACTGAAGAAAGGGAGGAACAGCAGCAACGGGAGGAGACTAGGATGGGTTCCTTACAAATTCTCAATGCCATCAAGGCCAAAGTTGAAGTGCCTAAAGCCGAGAAGAAAGGACGACTATATGTGGAAGCAAAGGTGAGTAACCAAGTGGTTAAAGCCTTAGTGGATACCGGAGCTTCTAACAACTTCCTTCAAGAAGAGGAAGCCAGGCAGTTGGGCATCACATACAACAAGGAGCGAGGATGGCTCAAGGCAGTAAATTCAGAGCCAAAGTCAATTTTGGCATTGCCCGTGATGTAGAGGTACGTATGGGAGAATGGTGTGGCTTAGTAGACTTTTCTATTGTTCCTATGGATGATTATCCAATTGTGCTTGGGATGGAGTTCATGGACCGTGTTAAAGCTGTGCCTATTCCTTTTGCCAACACAATGTGCATCTTGGAGGAAGGCAATACATGCATGGTGCCTTTGGCTAGGGAGACAAGCATTCCATCCAAGCAAATCTCAGCCATGCAGCTGTCTAAAGGTGTCAAGAAGTTGCAGCCCACCTTCTTTGTATCCTTGAAGGATGAAAAGGATACTCCTGTATCAAATATCGTACCTAAGGAAGTCTCTCACGTCCTGGAGGAGTTTAAGGACGTGATGCCTCCCGAATTGCCCAAGAAGCTCCCACCTAAACGTGAGGTGGACCACAAGATAGAGTTGGTCCCTGGTGGAGGACCCCCTGCTGCAGTGCCTTACCGGATGGCACCCCCTGAGTTAGAGGAACTCAGAAGGCAATTAAAGGAGTTGTTGGATGCAGGTTACATTCAACCATCGAAGGCTCCATACGGCGCACCCGTGCTTTTCCAAAAGAAGTACGACGGGTCACTTCAGTTGTGCATCGACTATAGAGGACTCAACAAATTAACCGTGAAGAATAAATATCCCATTCCATTGATAGCTGATTTGTTCGATCAGCTAGGTGAAGCAAGGTGGTTCACCAAGTTGGACTTGAGATCGGGATATTACCAAGTGAGGATTGCAAAAGGAGACGAGCCAAAGACCGCTTGTGTTACGAGGTATGGCTCCTTTGAGTTCTTGGTTATGCCTTTTGGACTCACTAACGCCCCTGCCACATTCTGCACATTGATGAATCGAGTGTTCAAGTCGTTTTTGAATAAATTTGTCGTAGTGTATTTGGATGATATTGTTGTCTATAGTAAGACGTTGAATGAACATATTGAACATCTACGACAAGTTTTTCAAGTGCTACAAGAACATGAGTTGTATGTGAAGAGGGAGAAATGTGCCTTTACTCAACGAGAGGTCACATTCTTGGGGCACATTGTCGGTGGAGGCAAGCTATGGCTGGACAAGACCAAGGTGCAAGCTGTCCATAATTGGGAGCCACCGAAGAAGGTGACTGAGTTACGATCCTTCCTAGGCCTCGTCAACTACTATCGAAGATTCATAAAGGGCTACTCCTCTATTGCAACTCCGCTCACTGATTTGCTGAAGAAGAACCGAACATGGAGTTGGGATGCTGGATGCCAAGGAGCATTTGAAGTGCTCAAACAAGCTGTAGCTGACGAGCCAGTGTTGGCTCTTCCCGACCACACCAAACCATACGAGGTACATACCGATGCTTCAGATTTTGCTATCGGTGGTGTGTTAATGCAGGAGGGACATCCAATTGCCTATGAAAGTCGCAAGTTGAATGAAACCGAGCGCCGCTATACTGTCCAAGAGAAGGAGATGACTGCGGTGGTGCATTGCTTGCGGACTTGGAGGCATTATTTGTTGGGGTCCAAGTTTGTGGTAAAGACGGACAACATTGCCACGAGTTACTTCCTCAATCAAAAGAAGTTGACGCCAAAACAAGCGAGGTGGCAAGCTTTTTTGGCAGAATTCGACTTTGTGATGGAGTACAAGCCGGGCAAGGTCAATTTGGTGGTTGACGCACTAAGTAGGAAGGCCGAACTAGCTGCCATCACAAGTCCAAGCTTCCCTTTGGTGGAACAAGTAAAGGAGGGATTGGAGCATGATCCACAAGCCAAGAGTTTGAAGGAATTGGCAAGTAATGGGAAGACACGCCGATTTTGGCTTGAAGATGGATTACTCACAACCACAGGCAATAGAGTTTATGTGCCAAAGTGGCAAGGATTGAGGAAGGCGATTATCAAAGAATGCCATGACTCTAAATAGGCAGGACATCCGGGGATACGACGTACGTTGGCACTTGTAGAGCGAGCTTATTACTGGCCACAAATGCGAGACGACATTGAGCTCTACGTAAAAACGTGCTTGGTATGCCAACAAGACAAGGTGGAGCAACACCAACAGCCAGGATTGCTGGAGCCCCTACCTATTCCAGAGAAACCATGGGAGAGTATTTCGATGGATTTCATCACATGTCTACCAAAATCGGATGGATGTGCCAACATCATGGTGGTGGTAGATCGATTCAGCAAGTACGGTGTGTTCATCCCTGTACCCACAAAGTTTACAGCTGAAGATGCAGCACGCCTATTTTTCAAGAATGTGGTGAAATACTGGGGCATCCCAAAGACAATTGTCAGCGATAGAGACACTCGCTTCACCGGGAGATTTTGGCTGGAGTTGTTCAAGTTGATGGGATCCGAACTCAACTTCTCCACAAGATTTCATCCCCAAACTGATGGCCAAACAGAGAGGGTTAATGCCTTGTTGGAGCTGTTCTTAAGGCATTACGTAAGCGCCAACCAAAGTGATTGGACTAAGTTGCTCGACATAGCCCAATTCTCATACAACTTACAAAAAGGCAAGTCAACGGGGGCTAGTCCGTTCGAGGTTGCTACGGGACTACAACCAATGACTCCACACACTTTGGCGGTTGGCTACAAAGGGCCCAGTCCTGCTGCATTCAAGTTTGCCAAGGGCTGGCATGAAAAGTCCGACATGGCACGGGCACACTTAGCCAAGGCAGCTAAGAGAATGAAGAAATGGGCCGATACCAGGAGAAGACACTTGGAGTTTGAGGAAGGAGATTTGGTGATGGTGAAACTCCTTCCCCATCAAAGCCGAAGGTTTGCTAAGGTGCACAAAGGTCTAGTAAGGCGTTACGAGGGACCCTTCCCAGTGGAGAAAAGGATTGGCAAACTAGCTTACTGATTAACTTTGCCATCACACCTCGAAATGCATCCGGTATTTCACGTAAGCTTGTTAAAGCCTTACCATTCCGATAAGGAGGAGCCAAGCCGGGGCGAATCCAAGAGAGCACCTACTGCCATAACAACTACGCCAGAACGTGACGTGGAAGACATATTGGCACATCGCGTCATTCCAAGGAGAGGCACCCATCCAAGTTATGTCAAGTACTTCGTTAAATGGAAGGGGTTGCCGGACAGCGAAGCAAGTTGGGAACACGAGCTTACCTTGTGGAACAACGCTGATGTGATCGAGGCGTATAAGAGGGATGCGACGAGGACGTCGCCAGATTGAGTGGGGGAGAATATCACGTGCCACGTGATATTGCCCGTCGAAGAGGCTTATTCCAGCCACCACTCTTAATTCCAGAATTTTGTAGAATTCTCTAAAAGCTTGTAGATAACTCCCTTATCCTCTAGGAAGACGTAAAGTTGGATAGAACACACTTATATTCTTGGAAGATGTAAAGTTAGATAGAATACTCTAGAAGGTGAATAGGGACCATTAGATCAAATAGATCCTAGCCATCCGTTGAAAGGGTGGAGGACTATATATAGCCTTAGGGAATTCATTTGTAAGACATCCAAGCAATATACTATTCTCCAAGTTCTCCACATCGTTTATCTTCTTTGTGTGCGTTTTTCTATCTTCCGCTAGCAATATTGTAGCTCTTGCAACAGGCTGAACTAGCATTCGAGTTAGACGAATTGCTAGTGCCGCACGGGTCGGTCGTTGGGTGTTCAAGGCCAAGTCCGTGACAGAGAGCATAGACACTGGGTTGTGAATGATGTTAACTGCACGTCAAATCCAAACCGCAAAAACTACCCATCACAATTATTTAGGTGGTTCCATAGCTTCAGGCTTAAGTAACCGAAACATTATTATCATTTATCATGTAGCCTTGGCTGCATTAAACGTGCTCAGCCCATCGAACATGATGCAGATGTTTCACAAATTGCAGAACATGGACGGCATCGTCAGTAAATGGTCGCATCTGCCTTCATCTAGACATCCACGGCAACTGTTGCATGTCACACCACATCCAATAATTATCATCTATCTTGCTTCCTAAAAAAGCCACGTCAGGTTACCAAACACGCTGCAGTCACTTTACTTTCCCGGAAAAGCAGCTTACTCGGAAAATGTAAAAAATGTAAGACAAACTTATATAACAAAGACTCCTATTGCAAGGCGTGCAACTGTTGACCATTTGAATCTTTTGGGTAATATCGGAATAACGCCAAGGGCTATTTGGTCAAAAAAGAGTCTATATAATAAGTGCCCCTGCAATTCCAAATTATCTCAGAAACAAATTACATATTACGATCGGCTTTCTTGCTTGGCTTCGTCTTTAGCCCCGTTGATGGAAGCTAGCCAATTAGTAGAGCTCTTTGATTCATGCTGGTTTGAGAAGGAGATTTTCAAGAAACAATCTGGTTCATCAAAATCATCAAGTTCTGAAGGAAACCCAGATCGCCAAAATCAAGAAGAAGGTCCAAAACCAGAGGCTTGGAGAGCCCCAACAATGATTACAAGGTCCATGAGTGAACAATTATGCTCCGACTTTGATTATTCCTTCTCCCCAGACTCGGTCCTACAGACAACAAAGCTCCACAAAATTCTCTTCAGCAAAGAAATAACAGAAGAAGAAGAAGAAGAAGAAGAAGAAGAAACAGAAAATCCAGTCCCAATGGCAATACCAAGATCAAGGCCTCTGGAATTACCAAAAGAAGAAGCGATTGGAAGCAGCAGAGGAGCCAAGAAAACTACAAGCAAGAGCTTGTCAGAACTGGAATTTGAGGAGCTAAAGGGGTTTATGGATTTGGGTTTTGTGTTCTCAGAGGGAGATAAAGATTCAAGCTTGGTCTCAATACTTCCTGGTCTGCAAAGACTGGGAAAGAAAGATGGAGAAGAAAAGATTAGTACTGTTGCAGATGAGTCTACAGTTCCTAGGCCATATCTCTCTGAAGCTTGGGAGGCTTTAGAAAGGAAAAGGAAAGAGGAGCCACTGATGAATTGGAGAATTCCAGCTTTGAGTAACGAGATTGACATGAAAGACCATCTTAAGTGGTGGGCTCACACTGTTGCATCTGCTGTTAGATAATGAAAAACTTTCAGTTCAGATTCATCGTTCATAGTTAATTTACAATTTCCATATATATCTGGTTTCATTTTGTAGATTTTGGGGGGTTTTTTTTTTTTTTTGTTTATTTGCTCTGGTTAGCTATTTTGGTTGTAGGTCTTTGCTTGCAAATAAAAATTGCACCCAAAAAAAAAAAAAAAAAACAATTGTGAATAAAATTGGGTATTGTTTCTTTTGGCTTACAAACATTTATTGACACTAGCTTCTTGTGTGCATGTGCTCGTGTGAAAGTGTACATGGGTTCACGCGTTAATGTTAATATTTTTCTAGTAAATACAAATTCTAAAGATTTTTACATACAAGCCTTACTCAAATGTCTTGCAAATGATTGACACGTGAATTATGAAATGGTTTTTGTGATTATGGGACCTTTTTTTTTGGGGGGGGGGAGATTAATACTGTGGTACATATTTCTTGAAGTGAATAAAAACTATTAAGAGTGTTTTTTTTTGTCTAAAATAAACACGAGTTTGTGAATTTTTTTTTTTAAAAAAAGATAATCGTTGTATGTCCATATATGATTCTAAAAATTATGTTTGGTGAGATTATGAAAAAAACTTTGAACAGAAATTTTCCTCTTTCAAACCAGTTCTATGTATATTATAGATTTTGAGTTATGGCCTAACGTGCTGTGCTTATGAAAGATGGGTCCGCATTGTTGATTTGTCAAATTATGGTTCAATAACAAGAGACGCCCATATTGAAGTTTCTTGCCTACAGATTAAAGGGTCAACAACGACATTTCTGAAGGAATTCAGGTGTGTTGTAACGTTGGTCAATGCTTTGGGTATGTATAATTGCAAGAATTTCACCATAACGTTTCATTTTTTGTTGGCCATTATTGCTGATGTAATGAAGCTGCTTCTTGGAAATATCTGTAGAATTTCACCACAAAGTTGCTTTTGAATTGTAATAGCTCGTTATACTGATGTAATGAAATTGCTTAGTGAACGAGAGTGAGACAAACATCGAATGACGTTGTACAGCAACATTTTTTTTTTTTCCCTTTCTTTTCTTTTCAAAAACAGCTTCACATGCACATAATAATTTGTTGTTACTGATAGGGTTTAGGTGGCGTTTGCTTGGAGCTGAAAAATTGATCTCACATGTTACATGAACGTAATGATGAAGGAAGTATACGTTAAAGGGTAACAAGAGAATAGATGTCAAAGGGAACAATGTATAACGACAAAAGCTGAATCTTAATCCATTAATGAAGCAACTGGTATCATAGAGAAGTGGCCATAAACTGCAGGAGTCTTGACCAATTCCGAAAATCATTTGTAGTTGAAATAAATGAAATTGGGTTGGTAAGATTTAGAGGATAATGGGGAATAATAAGGAGTAATAGGACTCTGAGTGTCAAAAAAGTGCTATAAAATTTAATATGTAATAATCTTTTATGTATAGGAAAACTTAAAATAATGCAATATTTCACTCTTTGTTGCATTATTTTTAAGTAAGTTAAAACTTATCCTCTTCTTTCTTCTACTTTTCTTTACCCCTCGACAATTTATTTTAACCCTTAACATTTATCCTTTAAACCGACAAAAATTAATTAATTTTTTTCTGACCAAAACAAAAATTAATTATTGAGGGACTATTAGTTAAAAGTATTACATTCTAAACAAATAAGATGTTGAAGCGTGCGCCTTTGTCTGTGTCGAGACATATAAAATGATAAAGGGATTTACAACGCCATGGGCGGCGGAAGGTGAAAAGGAAATATTTATTTTTTTTATCACCTTCGTCGCAGAAAATGCGCGTTTGCTCACGTAAGCTATACATAGATTTTAGTTTCAGAAGCAAATAGATCGTCAAAGAGAAAAAAAAAAAAAAACTTATATAAATATTTTAAGAAAAAATAATGAAAATTGAGTGACAACATATGCATGAAAAATTTTGGAGCTCTAAAGTATATTAAATACAATTTGTAATTTTTTTATTATTTTATAATAAATTACCACTTAAATTTTTATGGTTTTAAATTTTAAGTGTATTGTTATTTTTATCACAAGGTATTATTTTACTTAAATAATTAATTTAAATATGCAGTATAATGGATTTATCATAACAAATTGATAGTCAATCAATTGATCATTATCTATAGTAATTAAGATGAAAACTTTAAAGAAGTTATGATTTATTTCTCATGTTAATTATTTTAATTTTAGAGTATTTAGTTGTCCTGTTTATACTTATAAAAAAGAAGATAAACTTAAGTTAAGAGCAAAAAAGTGCATATTCCTAGACTATGCAAAAAGTGTCAAATGAATCAAGTTATGGTATATCGATCTAAATTCACCTAAATTTATTACCAGTAAAAATGTGACTTTCGATAACTCTATTATACACTTAAAGGAAAAGGAGTTCATCATGATCAAGGACGATTATAAAGTCAATAAGCAAATGTAGTTATAGCTAAAGGCTTCATATTCAGTGTGAAAAGATAATAAAATCCAACTAGTAAATGTAGACAAAAAGCAAGAGGTTTATTCAAAAGCTATAAAACCTAAGTAGCAACAAGTCAAATCAAAAACTACTAAACCAAAGGAGGAATCTTACATTATAGCAAAAGGCAAAGGAAAAAAAGAAATTAGACTATTTATGTGATATAAATCAATATCAATTATACTTATCCTATCTATAATTAAAAAGATTGATAATTCAAAACTAAATTTTTATCAAGAGTTTATTTCTAATTCAAAATACTTTAAATGACTTATTTCTATGATAAAGGAAATTGAATCTTTGTATAAAAATCAAACTTAAGAGTTGGTGAAATCCTAAAAGACCAAAAAATTGTTAGATGTAAATAAGTCTACAAATGAAATAAAGGCATTATAAGAACAAAAAAAAGCACAATATAAGGCACAAGTAGTTGCAAAGGACTTTACATTTAAAAGGTATTAATTTTTATAAAGTATTTTCTCTTCTAGTAAAGCACAGTTCTATTTAGATGTTACTTACAATGATTACCCTATTTAACTTAAGTTAAAGCAACTTAATGTCAAGATAACATTCCTACTTAGAAATTTTGATGAAAAGATTTACTTGCATTAACCAAAAGGTTTTATAGATCCAATGAAGGAGGATTATGTGTTTTTATTGAAGCAGTCACTTTATAGTCTTAAACAGTCACCTATACAATGGTACGAGTAGTTTGATAATTTATGATTGACAACAGATGCTTTAGGAGTAATTATGGCAATTGTGTGTATAATAAGAAGTTATCAAATGGATTGCCCATCTATTTAATACTCTACATTAATGACATGTTAATAGCTACAAATGACATATTAAAAATCTACTAGTTAAAGGCGCAACTAAGTGGCAAGTTTGAAATAAAAGACTTAGGAGCGACTAAAAAATATAAGGATAAAGATTCGCAAAAATGAAGACATCGAAAGTCTATACTTGTTATAAAAAAATACAATGAAAGGGTTCTAAAATAATTTGGTATGCAGAATTGCAAACTTATGAGCACTCTATTAGAAATTTATTTTAAACTATTTATAACATAATTAAGTCACATATAAGAGTGAATGAAGTAAACAATTTAAGTTACATATAGTGATGTGATTAGTAGCATCGTGTATGTTAATGATGATATTTTATACAACTTATGTTTTATATGCAAGGTCTTCTAATAAAAAAAAGGTCATAATAAGAACTCCAACCACTTTAACTAGTATAATTAAATGTATTCTTTATGTTGTTAATTAAAGTTTGTTTTGTAATGTTAGAACACAAGAATCTTTTCGTCTTTGTGTAATAATAATTTAGTTTTAATTAGATAAAATAATTGTATTATGCTCAGATGAACTAGGGTTTGAAATGGTGGAACAAAGGGTTACAACTTAGACAAATGAGGGGTTTAATAAGGGCTACATAGATGAGGTTAGTGGACAAAGGATGGATAAGGCCTATGGTTAATACATGCAAAAAGCTTTTTTTTTTTTTTGAAAAATATAATATTTGCAAACAAGTATAATAGAATATGCAAACAAGTATTATATAATATGCAAAAGTATCATATAATGTACAAATAGGTATATGTGCAAACAACTATCATACAATATACAAATAGTTATCAAAAAGTGACGGATACACATTGTATGATACTTATTTGCATATTTTATCTTTGTTTTTTTAAAAAAGAAAAAAGAAAAGAAAACCTTTTCTGCATAGGTCTTATAAGCCTTGTCTATTTCTTATCCACCAACCCTATCCATGTAATAAGGCTTTTAGAATGAATGCATTTGACAAAAGCACTGGGCTTTAATAGTATACCTATATTTTTTTATCCATTTTTTAGGCTATTATGAAGGATAATGTTATAGTACAAGCACTAGACATTCTTAACTTTAAGGGAGACCCAATTCTATAAATCATATGCACATATCTTATACCTAAAGTAACTTCATTAGCAAATTTTTAACCAATTAGTTTATGTAATTTAATATTTAAAATCATTATAAAAACTATTATTAATAAGCCCAAACATATTTTTTCACAATTTATATTAGAAGTTTAAAGTGCATTTATTCTTAATTGCCTTATAATAAATAATACTCTTATTGCTTTTGAAACATTTCATTACATGAAGCATAAATATCATAGGAATAAGGTTACATGGCACTAAAGTTTGATATAAATAAGACATATGATAGAGTATAAGGTTACATGACATTCTTGAAAAAATAGTAATAATTAAAATAGGTTTTAATGCATAGTAGGTGCAATTAATCATGCATTATGTGACTATTGTCTTTTACTTTATCATAATGAACTTATTATTCTCTAAAGAAACATTCAATCCCTATAAATAGTTATGACAAAGAGACCCCTTATCATTATACCTCTTCTTACTATGTGCTACAAGCCTTTCCATTTTCTTCTTTTTAACAACTAGAAAAGGAAAACTACACATTGTATAAATCTATAGAGGAGACTTGACCATTACATTTTTTTTTTCACTAATGACAATCTAATGGTTATAAGAATCTTATTTCTTAAATACCAATATCTTAAACTACTTTTTGCTCAATATAAACAAGCTTTTAGGCAAAAGACCAATTTAGAGAAAATTAAGTTTTATTTATTTTCAGTTACAATGTGCAAAAAAAGGTAAAAAAATGTAAGTTATAATTGTATAAAAGTCACAACATTTAAGAGTTACCAAAAGTACCTCGTTCTTTTAATGCTAGTTAATTATTCCAATAAAAATGCTTTCGATCTAATTACAAATAAAGTTTAAAAGAAGCTAAAGTTAATGGAAGGTAAAAAATCTTTCAAAAGTAGGTAAGGGACTTATAGTCAAAACTATTGCATAAGTGATCTTGATTTACATTATGAATTATTTTTTGCTACTTAAAAACCTATGTTAGAAACTAGCTTTAATGGTGAATAAATTTTGTTAAGGTTTTACAAACATTGGGAGGAAAATCCATTAGGCATCTTGGGATAAGTTATTAGCATTTAAGGCATTTAAAGGTTTGTGCTTTCTGAACATTGTAAACTTTAACATGGTTATATTGGCTAAACAAGCATAAAGGCTACTTATAAATGAAAGCTCTTTGCTTTTTAAAGTGCTTAAATCATGATACTATACAAAGAGTAATTTTATAAAGGTTTAACTTAAATTTATGCTAAACCATATACGAAAAGGCATCTTATTATCCCATTTTTTACTATGTAAGAGCCTTAGATGACTTAATGGAAAGGACAAAAAAGTTAATATTTAGAGTGACTTGTAGTTATTAAAGTCAAATAGTTTTAAAGTTCTCTTATTATGAATACCATTAGATTTAAAAATGGTGAATTCTTTAATTGATATAGATGCAAAATAAAGGTGAGTTAAACTAGTTAATTAGCACTCCGTGGACTCAAAAAGTTCCCAAGTCCTTTCTATTCCTCTAAGATTTCGTAAACCAAAAGATAAGCTTGTATGAAGCTTTACTTGCTTTGGCATATACTTAATCAATATGACCTACCACCTTGCTTAATCTATGTTATTGCTTACCTTAGCCTTGTGTTCATCGTAGTCTAGCAATAACTATAGACACAACTGATGGTAAAAAATATAAAAATTACAAATTTCAGGGAAGATAAAGCACTTCCTTTAACATACTTGTAAGGGTTATCTTCTAAGAACTAAAAACTTATCAAGAAAAGAGATTCTCTTAGACCTAGTTTATATTAGATGTGAGAATGAGTAACAAATTATCTCTTATATACTACTTACTTATCCTTAAATGTTAGGAGTTTGGTTTTTAAGCCCTCTCAACTTAAAGGTTTACAATAGTGTGTAAAATGATTTTTGTAATTGGTTTGTAATTCTATTAGTTGGTGAAAATGGAGAACTATTTGAATTAGCAATTATGCTAGCTTGGGCCTTATAAAAGGCTTGTAATATATTAGTGATGAAAAAGAAAGAAGTGGCATTTGGTTTAACAATAAACATGGTGATTAATCTATATATAAAGTTCAAAAGAGATACTACACTCTTGCATTAGCCATAAACAAAAAGGCTTCAAACAACATACAAGGCGTTATACACAAAATATATTAAAATTAATACTAACATTACTATAGGGGAAAATAAAGGTAAGATGAGGGTGATTTTTTAAGACTTCCAAGTAATAATTGTATAAAGCTTCACATAAAGCTTAATTGGCTCTTTCCATTCAAAGGTACTATAGCTCTTTACAATTTAAGTAGCATACAAAAAGTGGTTGATATGTCCATCTCTTCTATATTCATGAAATTTGATTGTTTGGTAATGGTAAAAGTAATCAAAAAATAAAAAGTAAAGAGTTTGATAATTAAACAACAAAATATCAAAGCTTTATAATTTATTTTTATTGATTACAATCCATCATATAAAATAAGAATTTAATGGTATAACTTACGCCTTAGTTAAGGTAGCTTTATCTAACATAAGAGAGGTTGTATGACATAGAGCAATTTAACTTTAATTTATTCTCTTGGTGATCATAATATATATGGTTTATCAAAATGAATAAAATTTCATTATTTTTACTCCAAAAAAAAATTGCTATAAATTAATAAAATACTACTTGTCTGCAAATTAATAAAAGGTTTATACTTAATCACTTAGTAATTGGATGAGATAATTATTGTTTTGATTGTTGATAATGGTCTTTGGCATGATGTCTATAGATAGAATCCAAAAACTACTCTTATGGTTCTCTCCAAGAGCCATTAAGTAGCCATAATTTTAGAACAAATGATAATTAAAGATAATTTTTTCAATTACACTTAAGAATAATTTTTTCAATGAAAATAAATTAAACATACTCGAGGGATTAGTTTTTAGATCAATTATGAGAATCCATATCATAAAAGAAAATGAGTCTTTAAAAAATCTCTAGACCTTTGAAAATATTCACAATTAAATCCTACACCTTTTTTAGTTTTCAAAATAATTTTTAACTTTTAATTTTCATTATATATAAGTCTTTTTTTAGATATGAATTAATCAAACTATTGAATATATAGTTCAACTTAACAAAAATTATATTAAAAATATCCAAAATATGTCATAGAAATCTTTTTATGATCATATTTTGTTAAATTTCCTTTTCCTTTTCACATGTAAAAGGACAAGTCCTAAATTTTTCTTCTTTTTCCAAATTCTTAAGGAAAGAATTTAAGGTTTTTGCCTTTCAAATATTAGATGAAAAGGGAAAATTTAATGAAATATATATGTAGATATATGTCTATATTTTTAAGAAATATTTTCAAAATGTATCCATAAAGTTAAATTATATGTCTAATAATTCAATTAATTTCTATTCAAAAAAAGAATCATATGTAATAAAAATTTAAAATATAAAACTAATTGAAAATTTTGAAAAGATTAAAAACTCAATTATAAAAATCTTGAAAAATTTAAACTTAAATATTTATCCCATAAAAAATTAGAAAAAGTTTAATTTTACTTACCTTAAAAATAAGTAAAGTTAACTCAACTTAAGATGTAACTAAAATTAAAATTTTAAGTAAGATTCAATTAAAATAAAAAATAATAAAATATATTTATATAATATATAATTATAAATTAATGAAAATAACAAGTATGTAAATTACATGTAAGATACAAAAAATTAAGGACTAATTATATCTATAAATAAAAGAAGTTAAAAGTAATAAAATTGTTTTAATTTGATTTAATAATACTATAAAATAAAGTATGATAAATAAAAATATTATAAAAAATGATAAAATTATGTACATTTAATAATATATTATTAAAATAATTATAAGTATATAAAATATCATAAAAATATAATTAAAAATTTATCTTATTTTTAATTATTATTTTTATATTTTAAATTTTATATTTAATAATAACACAATAATGATAAAAATAATTAATTTTAATATGGCATCAGTTTGCAAGAGCCAAAACCAAAAAAAAAAAAAAAATCTACTTTGTAGAAAAAGCCAATAAAGATAAATATCAGCAAGAACCAAAACAAAGATAATTAATTTATACTTTAACCTTTCTCAAATTAAGGAAAAGCCACGTTTTTCAAGTCTGTTGTGGCCTTTGCTGTCCTTCTTCTTTCTTCGAGAAGTTTCCGATAAGAGATTGCTAGACGTTGGTTTCAAACACAAAGAAGTAACATGATTCGTAAGAAATTGCTGTAAAAAAAAAAAAAAAAAAAAAATATATATATATATATATATATATATATATATATATACTGAATTTAAAGATTTATTTTTGATTTTTCGATAATAAAAAAATCTTTTGAATTAAGAGAGTCAGATAATTAATAAAATAAAAATTTTATCATAATATTTTCAAAATTTTTAAAAGTATTAAATTCTTTTTTTTTTGAAATATTGATTTTGAGAGTTGTGAATTTTTTAAAACTTAATTATAAAAATTATTATTAAAAAATATTTTAACTGTATTTAATTTTATTTTATTTTTTTACCTTAATGCAGGTTTTTTAAAAAATAATAATTTCGGGGGGGGAAAAAAACCGAAAGGATCCAAATTGGGTTCGACCCAGAACAACCCGACCCAGCCTAGCTCCAACGCAAGGTGTGGGCAACACAGAGGCAGCAAAGCAAAGAAAGAGAGAAGCAAAGAGGCGATTGGTTGACTGACTTTTGGCAACGACGGCGAAACAATAAGCACGGCCGGCCATGGTGGAGCCCAGAAGATTAAGAGGCCACAGGGCCACCGCCACCTGCTGCGTCGCCTCAAGCGACCGCCCGGGCGTCATCGCCACCGCTGGCGAGGTACCTCAATAACTATTTGGTTGTATCATTTTCGCTTTATTGGATTGATAGCTAATATTTGTTATAGCAACAGAGGAATTCCGGCTAGATCTCTACATTTTCATAATTGTGCTCTGAATTCCTTTTGTTTCTCTTTAAAAAAAAAAAAATTGAAATTTCTTCGCGGAATTAGTGATAGAAGAACTTGGTGTGAGTGAAATTGAGCTTACTTGCGTGGAATTTTAAGGATATAAAATGAATAGGATGGTTGCGTTTGCTGGTTCGATATGAGGTGCAAAGATGTGCAGCTGATTATGGAGGTCGGAGAGCAACCTATTTCTTCATTGTGTTTCAAGTCAGGTGAATGACACATTAACTTAATAATTTCATTCTTATTTCTATCTGATTTGGAATATCATTGCCTTATGGAATAACCAAAAAATAAGAGAGTTTTGCTTTGCGGATTCATGGTCGTGGACTGAACTTATTTGCAATTAGAAATGAAGCAAATGAGGAGTGAACAAATAAAAAAATTGCAGTTGTGTGGAGGGAGGGTTTCTAAGCTTTGAAAAATAAGGGAAATTTTGAAAATTTTGCAAGTGTCATCCTCCCCCAAATAACGGCAAACATACAAAAAAAAATAAATAAAAGGGAAAAAGAAAAAACTGTAGCATAGCTGCATCCTAAAAATATTAGTTGTATGTATGATGTTCTGGCAATAAGGAGCCTCTGGATGGTTTGATATCAGTTTTATACTTGGGCAAAGATGCACCTAGAAGGTTTTAGTATCTTACCCATTTTCTTTTTTGGTGAGTATTTAAAACTTGCTTTTGAATGCATCAGGGAATGAAGACATTATTTACATTGCCTCGGAACATGAACTGAAGTGTTTTGATGTGCATATGGTAAATATTTGGCTCCATGTTTTACTGCTACTTTAAAGCTCTTTCATTTTTTTTTTGTCCTTTATCTTTGTGTAATTATATCTTCGGTATTTGAAGGCTGCCTCGTGGAAGCAATTGAAGAATTACATCTACAACAAAGAGGAAATAAATCAGGTAAATTTCTTGACCCCACAAAATCAAACCTCGGAATACTTCTTTGGCACATTCTCCCAGTTACTTTGAAAGCATGACTGTTAGCCATATAAACTTGATATTATGTGGTTTGACATGGACAGTCAACTTTCTTCCTAATAGGAGGCACTGTCAAACTTTATCGCATGGCAAGAGCAGATGAAGTGTCTCTTTATATTAATTACAAAAGAGAATTAAGATAGTGAATGCAAGAGCAATACTCTGTCCAGAGGTAAAAATTTCAGATGAAGTTTTTCTAATTTATGCAGATTGCTTGCAACTCTAAGGGCACCTTTCTTGCTTCTGCAGACGATGGTGGTGATGTAAAGGTTTGTATGTTTCATATCTCCTGTTGATGAACATTAGGAAGTGCATCACTAAGTTTAGGAATGAACTCTCAGGCAATGATGATCCTCTCTACTAGGGCTCACCAATCAGTCCTAAGACTCATAACTATCTTTTATGTGACTTCATACTTTGGGCTAGATGTAAGTGTCATCAAGGAACTCACATCCTTCTTTCCCCCAATAGGTAAAGAGGAGCCAGGTTCTTTGTACTGATGGCTAAACTCTTAGCCTTGGGGTGTAACTTCTTTGCCACAGTAATCATATCCTGCTAAGTCAAGTATCCCTCTCAATCATGTTTTAAGTGTTAAGAGAGACATTCTTTTGGAGTACGAGTAACATGGACTCAATTTATTATGGATATGAAAAAATGTCTGACTTGATTATCACCTTTACTTTGGTTTCATGGAGAGTTTGGTCCAATAAGTTTGTGTGCGAAACCAATCTCTCTTTCATATTTAATTGTTTACTTTGATAGTTGGGATTGCAGAGTATTATGTATCATTTGAGCCACATTAGTGGTTATTATGCACCTATATAACCAGTTAAAATCCAATCCTCTTCTGTGTCATGTTAAAGTTCTGGAACTTTCTGTCTTCACTGCTTCAATATTTTTTCTTGTGTTATCTTCCTATCTCTCCCTCGTCCCTCTTATATGATACTTTTGCTCGTTGGGTTGTGATGCATTTTCAAAGTTTTGAAGCTTATAATGTTATTTTCCTGCCAGATTATTGATGTTAACCGGGACTGCCTTTACAAGACACTGAGAACTGGCCATACAAGTGTATCCATCTGTATCTGGCACATTCATAATTAGTAAGGATTACCCAATGTAAAAGTGTTGATGCTTATCTATTCTAGCTCATCTGTAACATTTTCCTTATTATTACATGAGTTTTTTTTATCTAACACAGATGGAGCATGTCTATTTCCACCATTCTCCTTAGGCTTCATCTTGCTTAAGGAGTTTCTTTTATCAGAAAAAATTATTCTCAGGCTGGATGAAACGCTTATCAGTTTTGCAATAATATGAGCTATTGCTGTGCCCTGATAAAAGAAATTTTTCTTTGAAATGTTCCTGGTTTATTTGATATTTGCAAATGCTTTGTAATTTTGCATAGTTCAGTGGCATTTTTCTCCTCTTTCATGGGATTTGTCCTGATATCTATGCTAGAGATACTGACTTTCTCTCTCTCTCTCTCTCTACACACACAAACATGCTCATGTGTGGACATACATGCATATTTATCCTGTGTTGGAGCTGGAGACCTTTGTCATACCTTGACCACTTAATAGATTTGTAGCAGTGTGCAATTTATTCCTTGGAGACCTTGGGAAGGTATCTCAAGGAGCTTTTATTTCTTTTCTCTTTTTCTCTCTCAAATAAACACATTTACACACACATTTCCTTGCAAAATATGGTAAAGATAATATGGACTCAATTGGAGCTTTTATTTGAAGTTCTGTGTTCCAAGGTGTATTGCCCATTAACACATTTTCTAACAGTTGTCACTGGTGGTCTTGACTCAAAGCTTATCTTGTGGGACTTTTCTAAAGGACGCCCAGTCAAGATTGTGGATTTTGGTATGTGTATCTCTTGCTTTGTTTGTCTCAAATATATTATTCTGCATCATATGAATAGAAGTTTTGGTATCCTTTTGGGGTTCAGGGGTGAGGAAGAGGCCCCAGTGGATGAGAATCTGTACTTTCTAGAGGTCTCTGGTTCAAATCACTGGATGAGGTGGGTGAGGATTAATGGGATTAGGGAGGGCTAGCCCTATTTGATTAGCTCATGGCCCAATAAACTTCCTCCTAAGGGATCAAAAAAAATTTGCGAATCTTTTAATATATTCTTAATCTAATAATTGATCCCCCAACAAAACTAAAGAGGACAGTTTGATGATTATCTTTCTACAAGAAATAATATGATCTCATTGTTCTTTTATATTCTGATGGGAGCTGATGAATTCTCAATGCCTGTGTCCACCTTTTTGGCCAATCTTTTGCATTGCAGCTTTACCTAACAGGGAGAATGGTAGTAATGCAGCACAATGTTTCAATCCTGCTTTTGTTCACGCCATAGCTGTTCCAGATGCTGATATGCTAGACAAATCGAATAATGTTTGTGTTGTGGCTAGGGGTGATGGGAGTGTTGATGTAATTGATATTGAATCAGAACTTGCTGCTATTAGGTCAAAACCCTCCAGAAGAGCACGGAAAGGAACTCAATCAACATCTAAAGACAGTATTAGTGCTTTCAGTAACGAAATCCATTGCCAAAATGAAAGAAGTAGGCTGCATTTAGATTACACTCTGGGTGGCCATGATGCTGCTGTATCTTGTGTGGCATTTTCATTGTTTGGGGAGAGGGGGAAGTACATAATTTCAGGCGGAAATGACAAATCAGTTAAGGTATGGGATTGCTCCCAACATCTTGATGCAGGGCAGACAGGCTGTCACGTGGACGTTCTGCGTCTCAATATCAATTTGACCAAAAAGGTGAGCTTGCAATGCATCAATCTTTGTTCTCAGCTCTTTGTTGTCCATGCATCACTTGTATTGTAATATTTTCATCCTGGACTTCCGATCTGCAGGTCAATTGGCTGTGTACAAGTCCTACGGAATCAGAAAACCTTGTTGTCTGTGACACAACAAAAGTAGTAAAGGTCTATTCTGTTTCATAGATTAGCACTTCCAACAGAATTGATTCCAAGAGAATATGCCAATTTTCTGTAGCAGAAGAAGACTGTTTCCTGTCTGCCTTTGTGTTGTATTCTTTCCATAGAACACACAATTTTTCAGGGATGAGTTTTCAAGTGCATTGGAGATGGAGTGGGTCAAAGCAGCTTGCTATACTTGAAACACCAAAACCAACCAAACCTCACTACTTGGGTGTTACCACCCTCTATAAGTGTTGATGGGTTTTTCAAGAAGCATGTATTGGATAGTAGAGTAGCCATAAGATTTATGTTGCTATAATATCTTTTTGATAAATGTAGGGATGGGTTTTTGATGATTCTCCTAATTGTTGCCATGATGTTGGAAGTAGTGGTGACTTGTGGCTTACGGGACTTGGAAGTCCACATTGTGTTGAGTCACTCTGTAGTATAACTTTTTGGGCAAGGAGGATACACGAAATATATACATTTTCTTTGCTAGTCATCACCAATGCTTATAAATCCAAGTACTTTTTGTTCTTTCCTTTTTTTTTTGGGGGGGGTGGTTCTTGCAGGGTTTGGTTTATAGTGGCAAAGAAGAGGCCTCGAACATATAGACGAGATTGGGAACCCTGGTCAGAGTAGGCATTCAAGTTTTATAATAGGATCGGGATAAAAAGTCGAGAAAGAGAGTTGGGACTGTTTAACACCAACTCCTGTCTATGATGGTATTAGGGTCACGTTTTTGTGGAAGTAGATGCCAATTTTATGTTTTAACTGGTAGCAAAGAAATGGCGAGAGGTTTATATTAGAAAGAAACTCTCTACCTGACACGAATCTGGTTAGATTCGTAATCAGTTTTGGTGATAAGGATCGGTAATAAGTAACCACAATGTTTACAAACAGTCTGAACCGTAGCCGATGCATAACTGGTAAAGTGTTAATATGGAAGGGTCCATCTGGAACTACGGCCCAGACCCATTATCTCATGGCATACACTAGCCTTCTCCGGAGGACTTGCATGCAAAGCTATTTGTTAGTTACAGATGTACTCTGCCCAACCATAGCCTTCCTTCACGCTCCCGCAAAAACTTCAAATATCTCCTGTTTGAGCCTAAAGAAATAGGCTAGCAGCTGCTTCTCCTCTCTCTCTCTCTCTCTCTCTCCCTGTGCCTGCAATGCCAATGACACGAACACCCCAACCTCCGTGCCCCACCAACCACCAGCCTCAAGCTTTCTTCACCATTACAAACGTGTCAGTACCACCCTTTCACAAGCATCAAAACACATCTGCTTTGTTTAGGATCTTGGATATAAAACCAAGAGCAAAACTAAGGATTGAGGAGAAGAGAGAGAGAAAGAGAGAGAGAGAGAGAGAGAGAGAGAGAGAACCCCCTCTGAAACCTTGAAAGTGTTGGTTTAAGGGCTGGCAAGGTTGGGGAACAAGATGATGGAATCTGGGGTTCCTGTCTGCAACACCTGTGGTGAGCGTGTTGGGTTCCATGCAAGTGGGGAGTTATTTGTTGCCTGCCACGAGTGCAATTTCCCCATGTGCAAGGCCTGTTTAGAGTATGAGATCAAGGAAGGCCGGAAAGTATGCTTGCGGTGTGGCTTTCCATATGATGGTACCACCATTAGTTTTGAGTTCTCTTCTTTGTTTAGACGTTAAGCTGGTTCGATATAAGTGTACTGTTGAAAGCTTCTTGCTTTTACCAGATGGTGCTACTTTAACCTCCTCCTGAAATCTACAATTATTATAAATTGCTATGATCTAACAATGGCCATTTTCAATCATTAAGATTTCCATATTTTGACTTACCATCTTCATCTTCTGGTAATTTTCAAAAAACTAGTGGGAGGCTTAACCATCTCAGGCTTAAATTTCTCAAAATACTTGGATTATGTTTTCCTTTAAGTTCTCTATGGTTCACGTAAGAGTGAAAGGAAATGTCCGACGAAACTTCTTCTTTATCATTCCCACATTTAACTTCGTTCAGGGTAGCACCGGATTTCTTAAGCATGGAATTATCTTGGGAAAGCAATTAAACCTTTTTTTTTTCTTGGTTGGCTGTCTCTCTGTACAAATATTTCTTCATATGAAGAGTTTGTCCCTTTAAATATACTAAGACTTTGAACCATTCAGAGAACTTGTTGGATGATGCTGAAACAAAAGCAACTGTCAATCAGTCCAAAATGGCAGCAATATTCAACAATTCTCAGGTATGATTTCCTTTATGAGGTTCATGCATAAGCAAACTGCTTATCAACAAAGTTTCAAGTTTTAATATTCTGACAGTCTTCCTTCATCCATCTTGCAACAGGACGGTGGACTTCATGCTAGAAACATCAGCAGTGTGTCTACAGTGGATAGTGGTGAGTAATATTGATATTATTAAATTATGTTTTGTTCTTTCTTTCACCTTTTGAGAAATTTTGTTGATCATCACATACATTACACTTTCATGAAGAAATGAATGATGAATCTGGAAATCCAATTTGGAAGAATCGGGTCGAGAGCTGGAAGGATAAAAAGAACAAGAAGAAAAATGCTCCATCCAAGGCTGAGAAAGAGCCAGCTCAAGTTCCACCTGAGCAGCAGATGGAAGAGAAACCGTAAGGAATATTTATAAGATACTGAAATTCACATGAAAAAATAATGAGACATTTAACAGGATAAATAGAGAGGTCATTCTAAGTTTAAGTTTCAAGTTGATCTTACCGGAAGGACTTGTAACAACCTTAAAGACTTTGAAACAGTTTGAGGTTGGTAGTATTTCAATGACAGTGCTGTAGTTTCAGGTGGGGGCCATTTCCAGGGGCTAATCTTCAAGTACTTTCTGTTCAAACGCTTAAATAACAATTGAAATAGGAAAAAAATATTTCCGAGTCTACTACACGCATCAGGAAAATTTTGTATCTTTTACTCTTAATTCCTTGGTTTTTTTCATCATCCTTGAGTTAGACAGAATGGCAATAGGAGCTACAATTTCTACATTTGTCACATGAAGTTAATTAGTCTTATGGGAAAGTCATAAACCATAGAGCGAAATCAGTCCATTAATTTCCACAGAAGGCTTGAACAGCTTCCATGCTTTTTAGTTTGTCTTGATGGAGTTGGATTATTCTAAATTAATGCGTCAACTCGACTCACTACTTGTAGCTGGATTTTTCAGGTCAGCAGAGGCTGCACAGCCACTTTCAACTGTCATTCCAATTTCACGCAACAAACTCACCCCATACAGAGCAGTGATAATTATGAGATTGATCATTCTGGGTCTTTTCTTCCATTACAGACTAACAAATCCTGTTGAGAGTGCTTATGTCCTTTGGCTAACTTCTGTGATATGTGAGATTTGGTTTGCATTCTCCTGGGTTCTGGATCAGTTCCCTAAGTGGTCTCCAGTCAATAGGGAAACATTTATTGACAGGCTATCTGAGAGGTATGCTTCCCCGAATCAAAAAGTATTTGAATCTGAAACCAAAATCTTAGAAAAGCGCACTATAATCTCCCAAATTTTCTATTTTATTTCGTTAAGTAAACATTTTTCATCCAAACTGTGAGCGAAAAAGTACAATGACAGTCAAGAATAGTAGTCTGCATTTACTTGGTTTTCTATTATAATAAAGTAAACCAAGGACAGAAATGTAGGCGTCTTTTTTACAAGCATAAATGTTATGAAAGTTCCTATTAATGCCATGTCAGATTTGAAAGAGAGGGTGAGCCTTCTGAGCTTGCTGCTGTGGATTTCTTCGTGAGTACAGTCGATCCAATGAAAGAACCCCCATTGATTACTGCGAATACAGTGCTTTCCATCCTTGCTCTAGACTACCCTGTGGATAAAATTTCATGCTATGTGTCTGATGATGGTGCTGCCATGCTTACATTTGAAAGTTTAGCAGAAACAGCTGACTTTGCAAGGAAATGGGTCCCATTTTGCAAAAAGTTCTCCATCGAACCAAGAGCACCTGAGTTTTACTTCTCACAAAGGATTGATTACTTGAAAGACAAGGTGCAACCTTCTTTTGTAAAAGAACGCAGAGCAATGAAAGTAAGTGGACAAAAGCTGTTTAGCAACTCTTGAAAAATCATATCAATCTGGTATGAGCATTCCATATTTGGCAGTATTTGACAGAAACCATCACTTCATTGCTTTGGTTACAGAGGGATTATGAAGAGTACAAAGTTAGGATCAATGGTTTAGTAGCCAAGGCCCAAAAAACACCAGAGGAAGGATGGACAATGCAGGATGGAACATCTTGGCCTGGAAATAACACACGTGACCATCCTGGAATGATTCAGGTTGAACTATGTGTCTGTTATTCATCTTATTAATTGCTTTTTGACTAACTTAAGACTCTTGTCATGTTGTTCCAGTGAAGCTGTTAATTCTGAAAAAAGTGTGAGAGAATTAAGAATTTTTTTCCCCCACAAGTGCTTCATCTTGTCTTAAGGCTCAATTTATGAGGCTCTATCCTTTCCAGGTTTTCCTTGGAAACACTGGAGCTCTGGACATGGAAGGAAATGAGCTTCCTCGACTTGTTTATGTCTCCAGAGAGAAGAGGCCTGGCTACCAACACCACAAAAAAGCTGGTGCTGAAAATGCTCTGGTTTGTACGAATAACTTAAGATCAGTAATAGTTCTTGTTGGACTTATCCCTTCATAATTATTTAGTTAATGCCTTCACACAGGTGAGAGTATCTGCAGTGCTGACAAATGCTCCCTTTATCCTCAATCTCGATTGCGACCATTATGTAAACAACAGCAAGGCAGTTCGAGAAGCAATGTGCTTCCTGATGGACCCACAGGTCGGTCGAGATGTATGCTATGTTCAGTTCCCTCAGAGGTTTGATGGCATTGATAAGAGTGATCGATATGCCAACCGAAACATAGTTTTCTTTGATGTAAGTGTGGCTAGTTTACTTTTTCTGTCAACTCTATAGTTGGAGTATCTGTGATTGAGATATTATTATAATGTGTTCCCAAAAAGTAGTTCATAAGGGGTGGCTCCTTATAACTGTGTTCTGGAAAATGCAAATTATTGAGATTTATTGGTAACAAGTGACTGAAAGTGATTATTCTCAAAAAGGGGGATGAAACTTTAATCTAAAGGACATATGACTACATAATTGCGACAGAACCTAATATTTAACTGTCTGGATTCTATCTGCGCCAAAGTTCAGCTGAACAAAATGCACAGTTCAGTCCTTAGTTTAAGTACATGTATTTACTTGCAGATTTGTTAACGTCCAAAATGTGGAAAAGTAGGCAACATTACAGCAACTGCCAAATATAATAGGGTGTAAACATTATAGCAATTTCTTGGTTCTGCACATTTGATGGTTTATGAACTTTTGATCTTTGACAGTTCTACTAAATTGCTTGTAGGTCAACATGAAAGGGCTGGATGGCATGCAAGGGCCAGTGTACGTGGGAACGGGTTGTGTTTTCAAGAGACAGGCACTCTATGGATATGGGCCCCCTTCTATGCCCAGCATAGCCAAGGACTCCTCATCCTGCTCATGGTGTGGCTGCTTCTCTTGTTGCTGCCCCTCGAAGAAAAAGCCTACTAAAGATCAATCTGAGATTTACCGCGATGCAAAAAGAGAGGATCTCAATGCTGCCATCTTCAACCTTTCAGAGATTGAAAGTAAATTGAACATTTGAATTGGATTTGAATAATTAGAACCAACTACTAAGGAGATTTTGGATTTTAACCCCTGCAGATTACGATGACTATGAGAGATCGATGCTGATCTCGCAGATGAGCTTTGAGAAAACTTTTGGCCTATCTTCAGTCTTCATTGAGTCTACACTGATGGAAAATGGGGGTTTACCGGAATCTGCTAATCCATCAACACTCATCAAGGAAGCAATTCTTGTCATAAGCTGCAGCTATGAAGAGAAAACAGAATGGGGAAAAGAGGTAAAACTTTTCCAAATCGGAGTGTGAGATTTTTGTGCTAGACTTGAATTGTAGTCACGTTTTAAACCTTTCATCCTTGGTTACCTTATTGCTGTTGTTGTGGCGTAATTGTTTAGCCATGACCGAAATAGCTTTTTGGTAAGGTTTGAGTCCTTTTTCACCAAATTCAGTGAACATCATAACTTTTTTTTTTTTTTTTTAATCTCAGATTGGCTGGATATATGGGTCAGTCACCGAGGATATTCTAACTGGCTTCAAGATGCATTGCCGAGGATGGAGATCAATTTACTGCGTGCCATTGAGGCCTGCATTCAAAGGGTCTGCACCCATCAATCTTTCTGATCGGTTGCACCAAGTTCTCCGGTGGGCTCTTGGGTCTGTGGAAATTTTCTTGAGTAGACACTGTCCTCTCTGGTACGGATATGGAGGAGGCCGTCTTAAGTGGCTTCAAAGGCTGGCATACATAAACACCATCGTTTACCCCTTTACATCCCTTCCTCTGATTGCCTATTGTATAATACCTGCAGTGTGTCTTCTCACAGGAAAATTCATCATACCAACGGTAATTTCTATAACCCATTTTTCTTCACCTCTCGCGTGGAAACTGCGTAGAGTAACAGAGCCGTCAACTCTTCGCAGACAAGAATTTATGTGTAGTTGAAATCTTAGCAACATCTTGCAGGCATACTTATGATTCCTTATTCATTGATCATGTTTGCATGATGACACTGGGTAACTTGTAACACAATCAAGTACTCCATACAAGTAAAAGTCCATCAAAATACTTCATGGCCTATCAGCAGGAAAGAATTCAAGTTTTGTACAGTCCACTTTCCTGAGGGATATCTTGTGAATAGTTTTCTGTTTATTACAAAAATATCTCCGTTTGTAAGTCCTATCTTTTAGTGTTTATGTTTTGAAAGATCATTTGCTTAAAGCACCGACTTTTTTTCATGCCATGTGATGGAACTGAACCAGCTCTCAAACTTAGCCAGCATGCTGTTTCTTGGCCTCTTCATCTCCATTATTGTAACAGCCGTGCTTGAGATCAGATGGAGTGGTGTAAGCATTGAAGATTTCTGGCGTAATGAGCAGTTCTGGGTGATTGGAGGTGTTTCAGCCCATTTTTTTGCAGTCTTCCAAGGACTCTTGAAAATGCTTGCAGGCCTTGACACCAACTTCACTGTCACTGCCAAAGCAGCTGATGATACCGAATTTGGGGAGCTCTATATAATCAAATGGACAACAGTTTTGATCCCTCCAACAACTCTTATCATCATCAACATTGTTGGTGTTGTTGCTGGATTCTCTGATGCAATTAACAAAGGATATGAAGCATGGGGGCCTCTCTTTGGCAAGGTGTTCTTTGCCTTTTGGGTGATTCTCCATCTCTATCCATTCCTCAAAGGTCTTATGGGTCGCCAAAACCGTACACCAACCATTGTTGTTCTCTGGTCGGTGCTTCTGGCCTCTGTCTTCTCCCTTGTTTGGGTCAAGATCAATCCATTTGTTAGCAAAGTTGATGGCACAGCCATTGCTCAAACTTGCATTTCTATAGATTGCTGAGTTACCATCAAGTCATTTGCTGGTCTTTTCGAGATTGGCAGATTTGGGAATAAACTCCCCCTTTCATACCACGAAATTATTGAACCACCAGAGGCTTTTTACAATGTTTGGAGCAGCTTATTATTTCAAGAATTGCCATTTCCTGTGAACAACATCAGTGTAAATATATGGTTGATGGTGATCTTGAACTTTCACAAAGAATGCCACATTTGATGTTCCATTAATTCGCTTTGCTTTCTACCTCTATGTGATTCCTCTTTTTTTTATGCCAATTAAATTTCTTAACATATATTTTTTCTGGTTTGGCACCTTGCGTTCGTGGTTTTTTGGCCCCAAACCCAGATAGAGGACTAGAGTTGTTGTAAGTAGGCGGTCAATATAAAACTAGCCAAACCCTCAAGACCTTAATCTTATGGCATATTTTGTCCATACGTAATTTAGGCAATCGAAGGGTAGAAAAAATGGCGGCTTTGACGGTGGCTAATGGGATGGTAAAACACAATGTTATTTCCTTTTGATTTGAAAACAGAACCAGAGACAACCTTGTTCACCCGTACTTTGAAAAAACAAAAAAGGAAAAAAAGTTAGAAATTATACATTTACTCATACGGTATGGTTTGATCCTTAGCTGCTTATCTCCAGCGTGTTGTGGAGGCACGTTCTAATTGAGGTCGGTTACCAAAGTAGCTATGTTTTGTTAAAGAGCCTAGCTACTCTATTGTTCATGTTCCCAGCCTTGAAGATGGAGATCAAGCTGGTTGCAGCAAGTTCCTGACAGCAACATCAGCAGCAAGCCAGCAAAGTTGTGTTTTGTTGTGTTTGGTGATGTATTGGTTAGCTTGTAACTTGTATTTTGTGTTTTCAGTTTAAGTAACCAATTCATAACTTAAATGTAATGAGTTAAGTAAAATTAGTGGCTGTAATGGCAGCCAATCAGAGATGTTGAGAGTCATTGACGGCAAAAGTGTGGCTGGGACAACTTACCTAGATCAGAAATATTTTGTCATGGCAAGCATTTTGTTATTCATCGTTAGTGTACTTCAAACTTGTACAAAAACTCCTTTAAATGGGAGATTACAATGTGAATAAAATGTTGAACAATTACAACCAAAGATTAAAAAAGAAAATCTCTCTTGCTACACTGTTCCTCTTCCTCTTTTGTTTCTCCAGAATTTGCTCTCTTTCAACTGTAACTCTGTCAGTCAATAGTATCAGAGCTACTAAGGATCACATAAGACCAATGTTGGCAAGCTTAAGTGGAGAGAAAACTAGTTCGTGAGCCCCCACAATAAAGCCTTAAACACCTGTGATTGCAGCAATGTCTCTCAGCTCATTTCCTACATCAGCACCTCCTGTATTCTCAGGAGAAAATTATCCCATCTCGGCTGTTAAGATGAAGACTTATCTTAGATCTCTAGAAGATAGTAGAGAATGAAGATTAGGTTCCAGTCCTCCCCAATAATCCAACAGTGGCACAAATCAAGCACCACATTAAAGAACAAGACAAAGTATGCAAGGCTCTCACTTACATATATTCTAGGGTGACAAATACAATTTTCACCAAAATCATGATATGTGAGAGTGCTAAAGAGGCTTAAGATAAGTTGAAAGAGGAATTTCATGGTAGCAACAAGATAAGGAGTATTCAAGTCTTGAATCCAAGGAGACAATTTCAGTCACTAAATATGAAAGACACAAAAAAAACAATTTACTAATAGGCTCATGCAAATTGTTAATAAAATCAAGTTGCTTGGAGAAGAATTGACAGACCAGATGATTGTAGAGAAAGTATTTGTTTGTCTCCCAATGAAGTATTCTTCACTTGAAGATTCCAGAGAGTTAAGCAAGTTCACCTCAGTTGAACTTGTGAATGCACATCAAGTTTTAGAGCTAAGAAAAACTATCAAGCAAAGTGATGCGACTAAAGTTGACTTGTTTGCCAAAAACAAAGAAAAGCAACATTTAAGGCCCAAGAAGCAAGTGGGAGAAAAGAAAGACAAGGAGAAAAAAAGAAGGTGAAAGTAATAAGGAAGGAGAAAAATAAGAAGCAAGGACATCCACCCTGCAAACATTACAAAAGGACTAGACATCCTAAAAGATCTTGTTGATTTAAGCCTAACATATCGTGCAAAACTTGTAAAAAGCTTGGACACATGGCAAGGATGTGCAAAAACAAAAGAACTTAGCAAAACCCTCCTTAGAAAGCTCAGACTGTAAAAGATCAATAACAAGAACAATAGTTGTTTGCGGCAACATATACAATAACAAAGAAACAGTTAGAGGTCTAATTGATTAACAATATTTGTGCAAATCAATAACTTATGATAATGAAAAATTTAAAGTCTTAGATCTTTTATACTCTTCCAAAGTTTAAATTGACAATAAAGAGTACATAAAAGTCAAAGAAAAAGGTTTAATAGTAGTGAACACTCTAATAGGTATTAAAACTATTACTAATATGTTATATATATCTAATGTAAATCAAAGTCTATTGAGTATTGAATAATTACTAAAATAAAATTACATTTTATTATTTAAAGATAAAACTTGCAAGATTATGAGTTTTTATGGCATTAAATTGATTGTTATTGAGCTTATTAGTTGGCTAGAATTATACTTATACCTTTATATTGTTCATTTTGCTAATGAGTAAAGCTTATGGCATAAATAGTAAGTCATTTCAGCTATGCATCATTAAATCTCTTGTATAAAAAGTAGCTAGCCTTTAATGCATCTATCATTGATAAGAAAGGTCAAGTATGTGAAATTTGGCAATATTAAAAATAATCAAGTTGCTTTTCTAGTCAATCAATCTTGAAGAGTAATAGAAAAGCTCCAACTTATTCATTTAAATGTATGTGGACCTATGAGCACATCATTTCCCAATGGCAATAGATATTTTATATTATTCACAAATTATTTGGCTAGAATAATTCACACAAGCCAACAAAATCACCTATTTTATTTATCAGCCATAAAGTCAAACGTGAAACAAATTATAAGATTTCTATTTAGATTTATGGAAGTACTAAGGGAAATTCATTTCAAAGTAACTAAAAGGAGTTAACTCTAATAGGATACTCAGATTATGATTAAGATGGCTTGTGTGAAGACTTGAAAAGTATCTCTGGTCACCTATTTTTCCTTGGTTTTGCCTAAAGTATTTATAGTTTCATAAAGCAATTAACAACATCCTAATCAACTACTACAACGAAATCAATTTAAGTAGAAGAAGCAATAAATCAAGTCATTTAGCTTACAAAAGTATTAGCAGATCTAAATTATGAGCTAGATAAGCTTATAGAGAGTAAAATTGATAATATATCATTTATTTTAATATCTAAAAATTCATTATTTCATAAGAAAACTAAACATATCAAAAGTTATCAAGCCAAATTATAACTTTTTTACTTTACTACCTAAAAATTTAATGTCTCATTTATAACATTGCTTTTTGAATGTTTTATTAGCTAGACCATTACATGATAACTTGAATAAAACTAGAGTTTTAAAAATTTTATATGTACTTACTAGATTTGTTCTAGGTGTTAACTTCTTTTAAAAATTCAAAAAAAAAGAAAAACTAAAAAAAATTATTATTATATAAAATGTTGATAAATTTAATTATTTAATATAATGGAACTTTAAAGTTAGAGCTTTAGGTTTCATATGTTAAAGGGGATAGTAAGCCTCATAAAATCATAACAATAAACCATTTTTCATTGTTGTTTATAGAATCTGCTATAAAAAAACATAATTACTATAATGTTAAAGATTACCTCTTTGCATTCCTTAAACAATTCTTTTATAGAAGTAAACCTTCAAATATGGCATTTGATATGTCATTATTAAAAATGGAGGATAAGATAGCTATAAAAAAAAGAACACATTGCACAAATGTATGTTATACATAAAGTTGATGAAATTGTATTTGTTTAAGATTATATTTAATATAAAGAATTTGAAAATTTTGATAATATCAATGAAAAATATGAAGATGGTGATGTAAAAACACCCACGTATAATGTTATCATTAATGCTAATAATAAGTTTAATTAAGATGATAGAGGTTTTTAATGATATTAGTTTAAGTCATTATAATAGAGATAGAAAACCAAAAGACAATAGGAAAGACTAAGGGATAGCTAAAGGACCTAAAATTAAGAGTCTAAATATTATGTTTAAGTAACATTATGATAATAATACTAATGAAAAAGATGAAGACCTTGATTTTATTTCTCTTAAAGAGAGTAAAACTAATGATTATATGGATGATGAAAAGTTATTGCCAAATGATAAGGAATATGTAATTGCTAAGAAAAAAACAAGAAATCAAGAGTCAAAAAATATAAGAATTATAAGATTAAATATCTACGAGGAAGTTAAAGTTAAACAAATTATGAGATCTATCAACATAATTACAATTAATCTTAAGTAAAGTAATATTAATAGTGAATAACAAAATAAGTATAAAGATTTTGATGTTAATGTTGAAACTCTTATAAATAGTAAAAAAAATCATTCAAAGATCTAAACAAAACAAATGCAATAAACGAAGAAATACAAAATATATGCTTTTCAGTGTAATTATGAAAAATTAGAATTCATTACAAAGATAAAGTTTAATAAAACTAACTAAAAATGTATCCAAAGATATATTGTTCTTGATAGTTATTAATTAAAATGGCGTAGGAATAGAAAAAAGATGATGAAAGCTAAACATATTGTAAGGTGTACATAGAAAGTGTTTGCTAGTTTAGGTAGAGAGAAATTCACCTTCACATTCGAATTCTTATCTAGCACACATATATGTTATCAAGTAATAAGGAATAAGATAACAATAATTAAAGGGTTGGCCAAAAAATATTTAAGTAATTCTAAAGGGAATCCTAACTAGTTTGTTAAGGATATGAGAATTGATATAAATTAAGAATTTGCAATCATTGTCACATATATACTTTGTTATAGGGTCAAGGATAAAACAACATCAAGGTTGACAAGATCTATAAAATAACACTGTAACATTATTAGATTTTATGAAGTAGAGTTAAATATAAGAAATCCTAATAATCTTTTTAAGTTAAAGATAAAAGAACATAAAAATTGGCCCTAAACTTATATTTCATAGGTTTAATATTGGTTTTAGAGCATAAAAGAAAGGTTTCAAAGTTAGTTGTAAACTTGATAACTATTTTTTGAAAGCCTTTTTAAAAGCCTTGTTGAGTGTAATAAATAAGAATAGGAACAACTAAATATATCTTATTACTTAGATAGTAATAATAAAGAAAAACAAGGTTAATTGAAAATAGTTTTTCAATTTATTTGTGGAATAAGTTGGCCTTTAAACTAATCTTAGATGGATAATCATGAGAACTAACAAAAATTCTAATTTAGCCTTTAAACTAGTTTTGGATGGATGATTATGAGTGACTAACAAAAGTTATGATTCTTTGTCATATTTAATGATATTTAACTAGTACAATGTTTTTTTATGATTATTCTTATATATAGAGAATAGGATGTTTATAAGGCAAATTTATATGATTTGTCGATGTAAGGTATTTTTGACTCTATCAAAAAATTGTTATTGCATGCTAAGTATAAAAATTTTGTTAGATTTGTCTTTGCAATTTAGTATAAAAACTTTAAAGGTTATACATTAAAATAATGCTTCTGGAGAGCTATTAAAGTAAAACTAAAACTCAACTGAAAGAACTTATGATAAAGATGAAGAAGTTGGACTTATAAGCATATAATGATTTCATTAATAAAGATATGACAATGTTTATTAAAGCATTAATCAATATTTATGCTAAATATGATATGATATATAACAAAATATCTTAGTGCTTTAATGGTTACATTGTTGAGATCAAAATAAAAAATATCATCAAAATTTTAAAAGATAAATGAGTTACTTTAATGTAAAAATTTAAAGAGAAAAGAAGCTTACTAAAGTAAATAATGGCATCTATCCTATCATCTAAAAAATGTTTAAAAACATTAAGTTAAAGTACAGAACGTAAATAATTAAGGTAAATAGGACTTTAAAATTTAAAATATTATGCTATCACGATAGGTTTATTGTACATCTTTAATCCAAATCTTATTCCTATAAATAATGAGATTTGATAAAGATCTTATATAAATATGTTATAACATATATAAGACAATATATATAATAATAATAATAATAATAATAATAATAATATATTATTATTATTATTATTATTATATTATTATTTTAAAAAATATATTAACATAAATTATATGTTTATAATAATAATAATAATAATAATAATAACTTAAATATGATTATGACAAAGACAAATATAATAGAGATTATTAATATGTAATTATCAACTAATAAATAATTATTATTACCAAAAAATTATTGTATTAATATTTTTATTTTAAATTTTATATTTATGATTATAAGTTTTGAAGTACTAATAATTATAATTAATATTACTGATACTAGTATACCACTTTTATAGAATAATTTTTATTTATACTTTTATTTATATGGTGATTTTAATATATTTTAATTATGTTGTTCTATTTATAATATATTTTGAATTTCATAATTTTTATTGTTTATTTTGTAACTTTTTTTCTTTTAATAATGTTTTTCTTATATTAGTTGTGATATAGATATTATCATGCATTAGATCATGCATTAAGGTTTATTTCTTACGTAATTAATTTTTTTAATATAATATGATATATTATATTTTTATGAATTTAAATAATATTTTTAATTTGTAATAAATTTTTTTATCACTTTTCAATTATTACTTTAAATGAACTAAATAGATATTAAAAAAGTTAAATTGATTCTAAATTCAATTAATTTTGAACTATTCTCTAAAACTATAAAGAGAATCTAATTTTAACTTCTAAATAAATAAAATATATTATAAAATTTACAATTTTATTTTTAATTACAAAGTTTGGTTCTTATTTTTATTCATATTTCAAACTAAAAACCAAATGGTACCCGTAGATTTCGTTGTCTACGCAATAGATTATTTACCTTTATATCTATGACCTCTTTACGAAATGCAACTGTATAATGTTCTAAATCACTAGCATTATTCAATTGCTTGACGGCTTCCTGTGTATCCAGAAAAAAATTACTAACATGAATTTACTAAAATAGTCAAACCATAGATCTTTTAAGATTTATGAAAATTTCAAAACATTTAGGAAGTCTGAGCCCTAAATAAACATTTGGATTTTAGATTGAAATACGAATAAAAATAGGAATCCAACTTGCAATTAAGTCTAATTAAGAATAAAATTATAAATTTTATAGTATATTTTGTTTATTTAAAGGCCGAAATTGGATTCTCTTTATGGTTTTAGAGTATAGTTCAAAATTAATTAAATTTAGAATCAATTTAATATAAAGGTAAAAAATGTAACTTTTTTATTCGGTACATCAAAAACCCAAGAAAAAGAAAAGAAAAAAAAAAAAGAAAAATCTAAGTTTCGTGGAAATGAGAGAAGAAAAAGCATCTTCTCGCGGGGCCTCCACAGATATTAGTGGTGGCAATGACGCGCAACGGATAAATAATAGTCAGCCGCCGAACTAGGTTGGCTCGACAGGGACACAGGCCTCGTTGCAGGCAGATTTTTCTTTCGTACACGAAAATTGCACATTTTTATATTATTATTATTATTATTATTATATATATATAATTATTTAACTTATCCTTAAAATGCACAAAAATAAATAAATAAATAAAATAAACTATGAAGAACCACGAATATAAAATAAATAAATAATTTTTAAAATCATTTAAAAAAATTATAAAAATTATTCTCACTTACGTCTCTTTTAAAGCATACATGCACAATAGTGTTTTATTAATTTTTATCTTTAATTGCGACATGACCTGTATTAAAGAATTATAATTATACGATGAATTACTGTTACCTAATATTTTGGTGGGCTCAATTACGTGTAAGAATACTGTTGACATTAATTATGACCAACTGGCCTTTTTTATCGATTTTTTTGATTTTTTTTTTTTTTATTAATTAATCCGGCAACCGGTGACTTAGCGGCAAGCTTAGAATCCCAAGGCCCTGGATCCAGCTATGTTGCCGCCATGTCAAAATCTGACTCTTTGTTTATATATATATATATATATATATATATATATATATATATATGTGGGGGTGGGTGTGTATACTTAATTATTTATAAAGGAAATTATCTTGATAATAATAATAATAATAATAATAATAAACAAAATATTTTGAGCACACGATTATAATATATCGTTGATTTTGGAAAAATTAAACGAGGAGGAGTGCTCTTGACCTAATTAATTTGCTTTATATATCTGGAAAGCAACGCGTTGCGAAACCTCAAATCCGAACAAAAAAAAAAAGAGAAACCTGAAAGAGATAGGTGGACTAGATGGCCCGGTCTATTGGCGAGCCAGCCTTTGTTTATAGTTTCACTCCCCGAAGCGCTCACTTCGCACAAGACGCTGACACTCTCTGGACTCTCCACATGGTAACATCTCCCCGCACTCCCCCGAGCATTGAACGGCCCGCTTCACTCGCCCGCCTCTCTCTCCGGCCGCAATGTCGCAGCCGGCGCCGCCACTCTGCCCGCCTGTCGTCTTCTTCTTGTTCTTCCTCCTCCTCTTCCCGGTGCTTCTCCTCCCTACCAGCACCGCCAAAACCGCAGCTGCCACCAAGCCCAACGCCACCGCAGTCCCACCCTCTCCCTCCCCGGCCTCCACTCCCGCCCCTCCAAAAGCCAATCGCTCCCGCTCCCCCTCCGTTCACTCCACCTTAGACCCCAAGCAACTGACCGCCCTCCGATCTCTCGAAATCTCCACTGCCAAGGACCCCTGCGTGCAGCCATCCCCGCACAACGCCACCGTCTGTGACTCCGCCACTCCCTTCCGCCACCTCATCTCCCTTCAACTCTCCAACTGCTCCTCTGAACTCTCAATCTCCTACACAGCCCTCAAGTCCCTTTCCAGTCTCCGATCTCTCACCTTCACCAACTGCCCCGTCAACACTGTTCGCTTCCCTTCAGATCTCGCCCTGTCTCTTCGCTCCTTCACTTGCATTCACTCTCTTAAGCACCTCTCCGGTGTCTGGCTCTCTCACTTTACGAATCTCACCGATCTCACCGTCATCAACGCGCCCGTTACTGCCAGTGGCCTCTATGTGTTTCTTGGAAATATGCTCAAGCTTAAGTCTGTCACCATCTCCAATGCTAATGTCAGTGGCTACATAACAAAACATCTTCATGTCAATCTTACCCATGTGGATTTTTCAGGTAACAATCTCAAAGGAACCATACCCGGTTCCATTTCTGTCCTGGAAAATCTCGAAACACTCGATCTTTCCTCTAACTCTCTCACCGGTGAAGTACCCGCTCATTTTGGTGACCTGATTTCGCTAAAGAGTGTATCTTTGAGTTCTAATTCATTATCTGGGTCGATCCCGAACTCAATGTCAGCAATTCCTGGTCTGGTTCATGTAGATCTCAGTTCAAATAAGTTCAATGGGACAATCCCAGGGTTTTTTGCACGAATGAAGCGGTTGAGGTACTTGAATCTTGAGAACAACTCGTTTCATGGGGTTTTGCCCTTCAATCTTACTTTTATAAAGAGGTTGACTGTGTTTAAGGTTGGTGGCAATAGCAATTTGTGCTACAATCATACTACTCTGTCATCAAAATTGAAGCTTGGGATTGCTCCTTGTGATAAGCATGGATTGCCATTGTCTCCTCCACCATCTAAAGAAGCTTCATCAGACGGTGGAAGTGAGAGTTATTCATCTGATGATAGTGGGGATGATTCCAGTAGCAATAAGGATCACCATCATGGACCTAATAAGGTCGTTCTTGGTTTTGCTATTGCCCTTTCTTCCATAGTCTTCCTCATTGTTTTCCTGGTGTTTCTCTCAAAAAGATGCCGTTGATATGAAGGTAAATTTGCCTTAGGTTGGGGCGGAAATTGATATATTGTTTAATTTATTATACAACTTCATAATGAAGAAGAGTCCTGTGGAGAGGAAAAGGGAAAAAGGAGAGGGAAGAATTCATTGTTTTTGGTGTGTGTTTTTTTGTCTGCTTTGATCGTTGGTACGAATTTGGTCGCTGAGGGGTTTCCTTTTGGGTTTACTTTTGGACGATACAGAAGTGTAATAGACGTTGGATCCTGAAATTTGTAACTTTATTGAGCCATGAGCATTGCTTTATCACCTTCCTTAATTTCAGCACATATTATTTATTTACTCTTTGTGCTCCTCAGCATTTTCATTTAGTTGTGATCTGTTCAACTTTCGGGATTCTTGCTTGTCTGGTTCGATTGGTTTATAAGTTTGGCTAATCTGTAGGCTAATATGACCAATTTTTTGGTAACCGTAATGTCATCATAGGAGCTAGGCCATGGATTGGTTGGTTAGTTGATTCTTACGTTCTTTTTCCCGACTTAAAATATTGCAGTCGCCATTATCACTTGTGAGCCGTATCAAGTGGTGTACCTCTCTAATCTATTGAAAGGTCATTTATGCTATTCGGGTTGGACCGTCGGGGCTAGGGAATTGAGAGAGAATTAATCTTCTGGTCGATTTCTAAGAGCTAATCCTTGATGCCTAAGGTATAGACCAACTAGCTGTTTGATTCTAACATCTTCAACGGGTCACGTACATAGCGTCGAGTCTGAAGGTCATGGCATGTCCATGGACACGTACACGGTCAACTTGAAGCGTTCAAAACGCGAGTTCACATTGCGGACCAAAAGAAGTGTGGTGGTTTCATTAACAAGGGAGAGAGAAAGATGTAGTAAATGCAGACAGAAATAATCGTGGCTGTATTGCCAAGTCACCAAGCAAATACAGTTGTCCTAATGATTGGCTTCTTTCCCAATAAGCTGTTGATTTCTAATGATGTTTGTATTTTCGTAATTTCCTAACTAACAAGTCATTTTTAAAGCGCACGAACCATTCCACCTCTGTAAGACAGACAACTGATGGTCAAGTTGTTGACCCATTTTTCCGTTGATAATCGTGCTCATAAGAGATTTTTGGTTCCCCTAGAGTACGTCATCGCCATATATGTTCTGTCAGCAAAAAAGATGCTTGCTCCCGGTGATGCAGATGGGATGCTGTTGGCGTTTGTAGTTTTCCCTTTGTGGTCACACGTAAGAACAATAAATTCCTTGGCTATAAAGCCAAATGAGAAAGAGGGCAGTCACCCGGTTGGAGATGTAGTTTATGCAGACGAGGAATCCCGCACCCGTTTCAGCCATTACGTTGGATTATTAACTTTTCATACCCTTAAGTATAATGATGGATGCGTGTGAGATCCGAAAAATCAATCTGAACATCCAGTTTCTCATAGTCTCGACACCACTCATACCAGATATCGATTACTATATCAACCGTTTAAAAAAATTTTGGTGAAGTGGTGTCAAAAACTTTTGCCAGGATCTAACGATGAACTGCCACATTTAAACCACTTTATATATATATATATATACAATTTAATTTACCAGAAACCTCTGCAAGAACATATACCATCCTTGAAATGATGAAAGCGATTAGAATCTCGCAAGACAATCTCCCTTTTGGCTGTCTTGGACATGAACTTGGCCGTCTCATGGCAGTCCCCACATACTCTTAAGTTCTTGGTTACCCTTATTGTTTTACCAGGCGGCAAGCTTAACACTCCAAAAGCCATGGCTAGTTTCTCACTGTGCCCACAGAGAGCCATTTCCTTCTCCGAATCATCTGCATTAATCAAAGCATATCTCAGTCTACGATGGTAGCCTTCTTCCTTCATCTTTGATCTTAACATCTTCAATAGGGCCTCAATCTTTTTGGCTTGCATGTGAGAACCGTCTCCAGCAACAAAGATATGAACTTTGCCCTTCACCTCTATCCAACTGCAGCCTGGATTCTTCTTCAAACCCCGTTGACGGATTTTCTCTCTTAGCTTTTTTACTTTCTCCCACTTTTCTGCCTCTGCATAAATATTTGCTAATAGCACATAGTAGCCTGTGTTCTCTGGTTCTAGCTCAAAGACATGTTCTGCAACTTCTTCTGCTAATTTAACATCATGGTGAATCCTGCACCCACGAAGCAGAGATCCCCAGATGGTGGCATCTGGTTCAATTGGCATTTCTTTTATGAATTTATATGCCATCGATAGCTTCCCAGTCCGGGCAAGAATATCCACCATACAAGCATAGTGCTCCAACTGTGGCTCAATGTTGCATTCATTTTGCATCATGTTAAAGAATCTCCATCCTTCATTAAGCAATCCAGAATGACTGCAAGCATAAAGTATGGAAATGAAGGAAACTTCATCAGGCATAATGCCTGATTGCCTCATGTCATTAAAGGCTGAAATAGCTTCATTACCAAAACCATGCATGCCATATCCTGCAATCATCACCGTCCATGAGATCAGATCCTTGCCAGGAATCATATCAAATAGCAACCGAGCAAGAACTAGTACCCCACACTTTGCATACATGTCTATAAGTGCATTGGCAACGTGATGATCAGAAAAGCATCCATTTCTTAGGATGTGGGCATGCATCTCTCTGCCTCTATCTAGAGCAGCCAGGCTGGCACATGCTGGAAGAACGCATGTCATAGTTCTACCATCTGGTTTGAACTCTTCTACCATTGCAGCAAACAGATGAAGAGCATTGTTCGGAAGGCCATTTTTTGAATAACCCCCGATCATGGTATTCCAAGATATAATGTCTTTCACAGGCATCTCCAGAAACACTGAGTTAGCATCTTCCATGCTTCCACATTTTGCATACATATCCATTAGAGCATTCGATACAAAGGTATTTGACAGCATTTTATTTCTCCTGATGTAACCATGCACATCCTTGCCAGTGTCCAGTGATCCATTACAAGCACAAGCATGAAGGATTGTAGTGATAGAAAAGGTATCTGGCACAACACCTTCGTTTTCCATTTCGTGGAACAATCTGATAGCAACATCAGCTAGTCCTTTTCGAGAATAACCTGCAATCAGCGAAGTCCAGGATACAACAGTTCTTTCTCCCGCCTTCTTAAAAACTTGTATGGCAGCATCTAAATCTCCACATTTGGAATACATATCCAGTAGTGTATTGCTAAATATAATTTTCCGGTCAAAAGAGGATTTTATTGCAAAACCATGAACCACTTGTCCCAATGTAATATTTCCACAATTTGCGCATGCTGCAAGAGCACTAACGACTGTGGCCAGGTCCACATCAACTCCCAAATGAAGCATCTCCACCAGTATCTCAAGTCCTTTCCGAGCAAGACCATTTGCCACAAAACCACTTACCATTGAATTCCATGAAATAACGTCTCGGTCTATCAATTCATCAAACAACTTAGAAGCACTCTCGATTCTTCTAATTTTGAAATAAAACGCAATTAGAGAATTAGCAACAGCATTAAATGAACCAAAACCCAATTTTAACAAATACCCTTGAACGCATTCACCTTCCTTTATGCTTCCCAAAGCAGCAAAACACTTCAAAATGCAAGAGAATGTATGAGAGTTCACCTCAATCCCCAAAAGTAACATTTTCCTAAATAAATACACACTCTCTGAAAAATCACCAATCTTTGCATACCCATTAATCATAAGATTCCAAAGAAAAACCTTCTCATTTGCAATTCTGTCAAAAACAACCCTCCCTTCTCTCAAATCCCCACATGTTACATACATAAACACAAGTTTTGATCCCAAAACGCCATCAATTGAAATCCCTCTGGAGGAAATAATGGAATGTACTTCTTTACCGTCTTCTAGAGATTTAAGCTCAGCACAGAGCTGCAATGTGGAACAATAAGTGCTTGATTCAACTACGGTTTTTTCAGACATGGAAAGCAATTCCATGGCCTTTTTGAGATTACCCATTTCACAGAATTCACTGATTTTTGCATTAAAATCTGTAAATTTGCAATCTTTGACTCCAATGAGTGACACGGAAGAGATGGGTGTTATGGCATAGCAACTGGGCAACAAATTTGATGGTAAAAGATTGAAACTTTTACATGGTTCTTTAACAAAGAAAGCATTGTGAGAATTCGCAGAGTATTGTCTGGGATCTTTGTTGTGTGGACGGACTAAGAAATTTGGTGGAGTGGTCTTGGCCGTGAAAACCACCATTTGAAGCAGAAGAGAGCGGGAATGTTCTAACAAGAAAAAACTGATTAATGGGATTTCTTCTTTTATGGCACCAAAGTCATAGTTGTCTTCAGAACCATTTGTGTGCACAAAGGTACAAAATTGGATGTGGTCTGCACGCGCGGAAGCAAAGGTGTGGCCAGTGGCGACCTACTTCTGGCAATAAAAGACGACCACAAAGGCTTTCTACATGTAAGTGACTCTTATCTAACTGCCGATTCAGAATCCAAAAGTTTCCTCTCTTTGAGAGTATGGACGCAGGTGCTTTCTATCCTTATTCTGGCTTGAGCTTCCCATCCTCTGTGGGTTTCAACAATCAGCTTAAGTTGAGAAAACCCATTTGCTCTGTTAGAGGTATTATGTCTTCCTGACCCCTTCTGACCCTTGTAGCATACCCATGATATTAAGCTGAAATCACAGATTGGGCTGATTATGTGAATGTGAATGGATAGATCACACCATGAATGATATTTCATTTGCACTTGGTTTTGACAATGATATGTATTTTTGTGAGATTCTCCATGGCATCAACAGAAGAGGACCTCACCATTGCCATCAATCCTTGGCTGTTTCAATTCTCATTTCATTGATTTATCATGAATTTGGGGCATCAACTCTCCATGTGCTAGTGCTGGGACTTAAATCTGTTTGTGAACTTGGAACTGAAAGCTCACTTCTTGATGCAGCTTGTTAAATTTGGCTGAGATTGCAGATGGGCCTTTAGCTTTTGCTTCGTGGAAAGATGTACTTCAATCAAGCTATTCAGGCACAGACTCGGATGGAAATAGCATAGACAGACCTCCCAAGAAAAGTTCTGCTCCAAGAAGAACGATAAAGAATGATGAAAATAAAACATGTCAATTCTCGGATGGCAAACCAACAAAGTCATCTAGCCAAGAGGAAATACTTTCCCTGTTCAGAAGGATACAGTCCTCAATTTCAAAGAAAGAGTCTGTGAACAGGAACAAGAGGAACAGCAAATTGGGTGAGGAGAATTCCCCCGCTGAATCAATATTGGAGGTTCTTCGCCAACCAGGGAAGCAAGTCAAAGGTAATCTAGATAGATATGTATGCACCCATGCAGTTTTAGAAAATTGTCTTTTGAGAGTGATCTTATCGAAGAGAGTATCAATATTCCAAAATTAGTGACTTCTCTGTCTTTCAATAGCAGAAGATTTAGTAAAACTCTACCTCTTTTGGTTGATTCTTTTTTCTCACATCATAACCGTTCCCTAGTCAAATTTCCTGTGGTAACTTGATATATAAAACAACGTCCTTTCAATTAGAACAACGTTGTTTTAAGTTTTTTTTTTTTTTTTGTTACCTTATTTCTAAATTGAGATTTCTGAAAGCTACACCCACCGTTGCTGCCTTGCCTGGCTGTCTTGCTGTCCAATGTTCACTGCCCATTGCTTTCTTGCTTGCTGCTATCGTCTTGTTACTTTTGTTTAATTTTGATATTAGTTAAACTATGAAATTACATATCTCAGACTATTTTTATTGTTAAATCAAGAATGAACTATAAAATATCACTTAATGTCTATTGTTTCTCAATTTTCATTATTGTTTGTTGTAGCATTTTGTTTAGCTATAAAATATAAGGTTGAATCGGCCAAGTCGCCCACAATCAACTTATCGGTTTGGGCCGTTTCTAAGCTGATTGCAGATTAAGATTTTGATTAACTGCTATTAGCAATTTGGATGTAAAATTTTCCTTCAAAGTGACCAACTCAATCCATGAACACCCTACTGGATATCACATCTGACTAGTTCTGTAATCTTGGCAGGCACAACTAAAGTCAGAGAAGCCGGTGAAGTAAAAGCAAGGCAACGAGCTATGCCCAACAGTGGCCAGACACCGCAAAATTATGCACAACTCTCAGCAGATAAGAAGTCAACTAGGCCTCCATCTAACTTCGTGAAGAGAAGGCCAATACCATCACCATCAAGCCCAAGAGGAATAGCTGCTCAGATCAACAGTGAGTTGTCAGCGGCGACATCCATCAGCCCTGCATTGGAGTCGCCAAAAATGGAGGAAATGAAACTTCCTAAGCTAAAGGAACTGGCAAAGTCTAGGGGAATCAGAGGTTACTCCAAGTTGAAGAAAGGTGAGCTTTTGGAATTGCTGAGGTCCTAAAACAAGTTTTCTTGAGGTGAAAGAAGGATTACCGCAGCAACTGAAAGCTCGCTTTAAGGAAGACAGAGGCAAGAGCGTGCAGCTTGCCAACTTTTTGTTTTGCGTGTATCATCGTCATGTCGTTTTGAGTTCAATTCTCTGGAAGCACAATACGCTTGCAGCAATGGACAAGGAAAAACACGAGAAGCAAGTCTGAACAATTTACTCCGTGAATCCTAATCCCCCAACTATAACAATCAAAACACAATCAAAGAGTCTACAAATTCAAAAACCCCTTCAAGTAAATCATATCTCCGGTACAATAAAAGGGCCTAACAAAGGTTACAATCTGCAACATTTTAACGTCACAAAAGCTGGAAAATTTTTAAGAGAGGCCATATTTGACCTGGAACCATTTCATGGCATCCTTAATCAAGCACACTATAAATGAAAGTCCAACATCATAATTAACAAGAGCTCGATATGAACCAACATTAACTGCAGCATTCCTCATTTCCACTAAAACGAAAATACCAGCAATTCCGAGCAGCAATTGCAGACACTGTTTTTAAAACAGAAACAAGACCAACTGTCATTTGCCGCATAACCCCAGAAGTCTCGGCTCAAACAAAACTGTCGTCGAAGCAGGATAGACACAACACAACTATGAATGAAACAGCACTTGATAACATGCAATCTTCTCGCTACGCCTGATCCCAAACGACCTCACAGTGTACCTAGCTGCTCAATCCAATTACCCCAAACTTAAAAATAAAACCCAAATTTTAAAAGAAAGGTAAAAGTTAAAAATATATGTTATGTCGCCGGGGATTCGAAGCCGGTGAGAGCCGAATATCCTGACCAGCTACCCGATTACTAATTAAAATAAAATCAGATACCATTCAATGGTTGGATCCATTGGCTAGTCAAATTTTTTTGATGAATTTGATCTACCATTTACACGAAAATGTGACCAATCTGCTTTCCATACAATAAAATTTTTGTCATGTCAATCTATTTTTTTTAACAATCTAAGTTTGGTGGAGCAAATCAAAACATTTTCACCAGCAGCCTGTAATGGAAAGCTACGTCCATTGACGGATCGAATTGTTGATGTTTGCTGTTAAAACTATGTATCCTGTTAAAAGTCTCTCATAAAAGTTGGCATCAACTGAGCAAGAAGAAAGCTGACGTCTCAAGGAGCCCCTTCTTTGAATTAACCAACGACACACAATGATCACAATGCAAGAAGCACCAGACCAAAGCTCGAGACCAGCTTTTTGGCCAGTTGTAAGGAAAAGCATGCAGTCGCCCTGTCCAGTGGCATCCACGGCCACCAAACCTGGTTACCCAAAAACATAAAATAACTTTTTGGCACAAATATTTCCATATACCAATCAAATTGTCACTTGCTGACTACAATCTGCATGCACAGCGGCCTCTTTAGATAACAATTTATATTTATATATATTAAGGTAATGAAGGAATGAAACATTAAACAAAAGGAAAAGAATCAAAATACAACTATATATGTGTATATATGCATCATATCTACAACTATGGAGGAAGGCGGTGTCTTGAGCAGAATATGCAACTTTGTTGTTGAGGCGGCAAGCTTCTGGGATGAGGACCCTCAAATCGCAAAGCCAGAACAAGATATACGGCAGGACAAGGTAGAAAACACCGATCAAATACCGCCGCAACTGACCTGTCATGTCTAATGTACTCTTGGCAAAAGAATGGCCATGGAAGGGAGGAACCTTTAAAAGCTTTACTCTTGCAGGATCAAAACATATTTACCTGGAAAACCCACGGGAGTACGAAAGCTATTACCAGGCATGCCATCAGGAAGTTACAAAAGGTTTGCCCGTGCCAACAAACCCCACCCCTCTCCGAGGAGCCAGTACCGCCACCCATAAATCTCCTCCGATTCCATTCTTGCATAAATCTGTTATCCCCAATACCTGAAACATTTTTTGCCATCTCCCCGCAAATTTCGCACTTTCTGCGTGAACAAAAATAAAGAGGTTATCTGCAAGACCAACGAACACTCACCAGTTTGAGCTAAAGCAATTCCAGAAATAACTGGTTTTCAATTGACGGCTTCGAAGGTGTAAACAGAGCCAATTCTAGGCCAGGAAGTTCCTGATTCACATAGGTAATCCAAGAAATTTCATCATGTGACCCCACTCAATATAAACCATCTGAAGGGCCAGAAGCAGGTCATCACATGGTAGGTGGGGAATGGTGTCAAGAGAAACAAACAGGATTGCGGCCAAACACTTGCAGGGAGTGGGGCCAGTACAAAAAGACACTACGGGCATAAATAAGCAAGATGCTCTTAATTATATGAAAAACAAAAAACTTGTTTTCATATGCCACAAAGGTAAAACTAAACACAGGTTAGCGTGCTAATGATCCAAGTTCACAAGAATCACAACAGTTATAAATAGACAAATCTTTGCATTTGGGTTTGCCACCCCTTGGCACTATTAATTCAGTACCATCTGGGCAGTCAGTTAGGACACATAGCACTGCATTCGCGAAGCACCAGTGATCGCTGGTTGTGGTAGAGAGCGTTGAAAATTCGAGACTCCAGTTGACCATTTATTCAATTATAGAGGCTTCCAACAGATATAGCACACTGTCATCCTAATTGCAAAGCAATAACTTAACAGGAACTTCAAAACCCGGGAATATTTTGGAGATGTGGTCACCTAAAACCATTCACCATTGCTTCGTAGGTGAAAGACTGCTGTCAACCATAATATTCTCCTCCCGAACTCGTGCCACAAAGATATTTTAATATGGTGTAAGCATATTGAAAAGGTAATGACATGGAAAAGTAGGAATAATGGAGGACAAAGGAAGGACCTAAGTAAAATTTAAATGTCCAAGGAAGCATTTCAGCCAACGCAAAGGATGATAGCAGTGAAGGATGCTAGGGACAAACGGGGAACAAAAGGGCACAACAACAACAACAACAACAAAGCGTTAATCACAAATTTAACTGAACTTCACTAATTAACCATTTTGTTCTATTATTAATTTAAATTTAAATGAAATCTAATGATTATAAAATTTTTTTCAAAGAGTTAAATTTTACAATTTATTTAAAAAAATTTGAAGATAAAAAAAATTCTTTTAATTTTAATAATTTAATAAATTTTATGTAAAATTTTAATTATAATAATTAAAATATAAAAAATATGATTAATTAATTAATTAAAAAATAAAAAATTAATAAAAAATATTATAATTATTTTTAATGACAAATAAAAGTGATATAATAAATCATTAAAAATTATTAATTTTTATGGATATTAGACGCATGATACATATATTGTCACACAAAAATAGACAATCTATTCTAAATTTCATAAACAGAAAAGTTATTCTAAATTTCATTCTTGAAATCGGAGAATTTTACCTGTTTCCCTTCAGCTTAAACCAGGCTTCAGCACAATGATCATGTGCAATGCCAAGTTCATCTTTACACCCACAACCAAGCTGATTTAGGTCCATGGATATGGAATTGGCAGTAGTAGATGCAGCTGCAGCTTCTATCGATTGCTCAGAACCCAAGCGACAAATCCTACAAACTCTTTCTCGATCACAATTATCTTTAAGGCCTCCTCTGCCACCGACACTACCGCACTTCACATCAATCGCAGATAATGGTTTTTCACCTTTGGGAGACTTTGGCTTGGACTTATCCACTGTTGCCTTAATTGAACCCAATTCATCGCCCCTTACTTCCAACATGTCATTTTGACCACTCATATCAACATACTCCACTAAATTTATCGCAATGACTGGCTCCTGCACAACTCCATCAACAGAAGCACTTGAAATGCCATCATTTCCCCGCTCTGCTTGATTTAGTGCTTCACCATTTCCTGACCCTCCATGTGTATCTTGAACTTTTACACCATCACTAGTCCCAATTTTATCAGTGGTTGCTGCCAATTCCTTCTTTTCTCCAGGTGTATACGCAGTCCTTCCCGGATTTACAATAATGATACTCTCAAGCACGATCCCATCTGCCAAATCACCAAAATTTCCACTATTTCCTTCGTTCACCGATTCCCCCATCCCTCTCCCATCGTTGGACTCCTGATTTTTCACTCCATCACTTGACCCCAATCCAACAGTACTTGCATAAAAAATCCGACTTTCCCTACCACAACTCAGAGTCTGTCCATCATTTGAATTAACCGAATATCCAGCCAAATTCTCACTAATTCCTGGACTAACCTGACTGAGAATCCCAAAGCTACCTTTATTCTCACGTGTTTCCTGATCCATCACTATTACCAATATAATTGCCACCCCAGAAAAATCTCAACAGAGAAGGAGGAAAAAAGAAACTCAAAACTATCAGCAACTACCCGCACACCCCCCCCCTAGTTGTCGACAAAAACCAATATAGGTTCCTCGAGATAACAAATCGTAAAAGACCACATAAATCAATACCAAAAACAAACACGAAAATACAAAAAGCTCAAATTATACAACTATTTCATTCTAACGAGCCAAAACCATCAAGAGCTGACGAAACATCTAACGAGCAGGCCTAATGCAGCCAGTGAACGAAAAAACTGAAAAAGGAGATTGCTTTAGAAAGAAAACTGAAAACCCAGGTCGTTACCTCCTCCACTGGCCAACTTCAACCCCACGCACATAGAGCTCCAGTTATCACCTATCCCCCGAAGCGTTTACTTCAAATAATCAAAACAGATCCAAAAAAAAGAAAAACAAAAAGAAAAAAAAAGGGACAACGTAGCGGAGACACAGAGAGACAGACAGAGTCAGAGACACAGAGAGGAATCTCTGTGAAAGGTTGTCCTGCTAAAATTACACTCCCTTTGCAGATTTTATAGTCATACGGGTTTTGTACCGGTGAGTTAGTTTTTAGGTGCAGAAAATAACTGTAGATAGCAGAGTGCTTTTTGAGTGAAAATGACTTATTATAAAATTTGTAGAAATAATAGAAACTGTGATTATAAGCACCTATTCCCCTTAATCAAATAATTATTTTATTGGTTTCTTTTTTCAAAAAATTAAATATATATATATATATATATAAACCCCCAGATTTTGGACATAAAAGTATAAAAATTTTAATTATTAAGATGTCGTCTGATCAAACAAACTAGCACATTTAGAAGTGTTAGTAAATTTTAATTTGGTTCAAGCTAAGAAATCCCCTTAGAAAACTAATTATTAATTATTGACTAAGAAAACTGTCAGTACACCAAAATCTGTGTCTCTACTCTAAAAGACCAGATTTAATTCTTTAATCAAATGGAATTAGCTTATAAGTAGTCATTATTATTGTTATTAAGTAAGAAACACTCATTAACAAGAAACGTGCGGGATTGGTAACATTCTTTGCACGCAAGGAATTGTGACCTTTTCAGTTATCGGTTTGTTTTGATTTGGTTTGTTGTCTTCTATTTCTTAGTTTGGAATTCTTTTCACTTTTAGTTTACTAACACTATTTTATTCGGTAAGTAAAAAATAAAAAAATAAAAAAAAACGATGGTACTTAACAATTTTATTGGAGAAGATTGTGTCTAATATAATAAATTGAGCCATCTTCATTAATATGTTGACTGGAAAAAAAATTATTATTTACGTAATTTTTAAAAATTTTGAAATTTTATACTATTATATGTATCAATCATAGCAAGCATCCACCCATTAGAAGTGTTAAAAATATACACGATATAAATATTAGAAATATTTAATATGATTTATCAATTCTATTTTTATTTGGTAAGTAATAATAAAAAATAAGATATTACTCATAATTTTATTAAAGAAGATTGTACTAGACTTACTTTATAAAATATATTGAGTTACTATATTAAAATATTAAAAAATAAATTTCAATGCCAATAAATATTATTAATTATTATAATATCATGTAAGATCATATATAAGTTTTGCAGGGCACCACGACGTAGGCGCAGATTGGATTGGAGTTTTAAGAACCTCCGAGTATGGAAGGTTTGGCCTTGCACCACGACGAACACCTTTTTGTTGGGTGTGCGCATGGCGGCCCCTACCACGCTCATTCTCTATCCCACAAAAAGACTAAGCATAACGAGAATGTGCAACAAATGGCAGCAGCCGCCTTATCCGGAGTATCTGATCTAATTACTGCAATATGATTATTGTTTTTTTATCACTTACCACTCATTAATACGTTGACTTTACAGGAAAAAAATAACATTTTGAAATTTTTAAATTTAATATTAATGTATATATATATATATATATATATATTAGAAATATCAATCTTATTTTATTTGATAAAAAATAATAATAATAATAATAATAATATAAAATATTATTCACAGTTTTAATAAAAAAATTATATTAAATATATATTATAAAATAGACCGAGTTATTATATTAAAATATAAAAAAGTAAAATTTAAAATAAGTAAAAATTATTGATTCTTATAATATCTTATAAGATTATATATGTGTTTAATATAACGTTCCAATTCATGGCTTTATAATACAAACAGAAAGCTTCAACTACAGACAGCAGTTTACGAATACCATTAGTTATATGCATTTGTTCGTGTTGCTATCAAGATAGTGAAGTTTAAAATTGTCAAAAAAGGATAGAACCTTTGGCTTTAATGTTTTACAGAGCACCACGCCATAGGCGCAAATTGGAGTTTTAAGAACCTCGAAGTATGGAGCGTTTGGCCTTAGGCACCAGGACGGACGCCCGCTGTTGGGTGGGCGCATGGCGGCCCCCCCCTTCTCCTACCATGCTTTTTTCTGTATCTCACAGAAGATTGAACACGACGAGAATGTGCAACAAATGGCAGCAGCCGCCTCATCCGGACAACCTGTGAGTATGTAATATAATTACTACAAAACGATCATTATTTTTGATCACTTACCATTCATTAATATATTTGCGTAACTTTTAAAAATTTTAAAATTAGTATCATTATATGTGTTAATCATAGCATCGATTTACTAATTAAAAATATCAAATAAATAATATGTTTCTTAGAAATATATATAATATAAGTGTTGGAAGTATTCAATATCGATGGTCAATGCATTAGTATTTGTTTTCAATTTTTCTTTTCTTTATGTTTATTGTTTTGTTGAACATGTTATGATGCGTTTAATGCACGTTGAAGGAGTATATTCAATGCGTGTGTGTGTGAAATAAATGCGTCCAATTTTAAAAGTGTCTCTACTTTGTAGCCTGAGGCGTTGAGGGGTTGGATTGTGCCCTTTTCCCTAAATATGAAGATGGATTAATGGGGAAAGAAAGGGAAAGGTGGAGAAGGCATGGTTTTCTCATCTGGGTAGACGGGGGAAAGCCAAACAAAAGAGGCTAAGATTGCTGGTTTCCCCTCTAATTTGGACAAAACATTTTGGGACGATCCACTGTGACTTGTGCAGCTATCTTTTTTTTGTTCCTTTTTATTTTGTAGAGCAAGAATAAGGATAGCATTATAATTTTACTACATATGGTTTTCTTTTCTTTCTCTGTTCTTTCGTCTGTAAAGTGTAGAAAATGATAATTCTCTCCCCATCTTCTTTTTCTTCTTTTTTCTTTTTTCCATTTTCTTTGATCCTTTGCTTTTTCTTTTGTGTGAAGCCAAGGTATGAATTTTTTGGTGATGCCAAAATGGATAATTTTGGTATTGTTGCATTGCAATGAAATTTGATGTGTTTGATAGGATGTAAACGGGAGTTATCCAAATTTTAATTTGTTACCATACAATTAAATTAGACTAGTGGTTATACAAATTCTCTCTTATACCTATAAACCCCATTTTTTTTGTACAAGAATTGCACAGCCAAAAAAAAGAGAGACAAACTCCAATAATTATGAATTTAAACATTTATTTTAGAAATTTCCATTTCTAACCTTAAAATAAAATACAAAAATTAAAAAAATTAAAAAAATTATCTTTATTTATTATATAAATCACTATCTAATGATATCAAAATAAAAAATTAAATTTTTTTTAAAAATAAAAATAAAATAAAATTTTTTAATTTAAATTTGAAAAAAAAAAAAAACCAGTCACTTTGCACCTATCATGTTTATCTTTGATACCCTTGAAAGTAGGCATCTTTCAACTGGTGCCAAAGAATTAGCAATGATTGAGAACCGATGTGAGAGGAATACTATGGATGGATATGGTGGAAACTTCCCAAGGGCTTAGACACAGACTACAGTATAAAGGACACGAGGACGAAGACCTGGGAGGGATAATGAGGGAAAATTGGTGGGCAGAGTCATTATTATTAACAGTCGTATTCTCCCTCGATGCTACTTGTGGATCCATCTTGACCTTTACCATAGATGCGTACTCGGTGCGTGAATCACATTATTATCAACTTCCTTCCACCAGACGCAACTGAAGGAAAATAGAAACCCTACACTCACCCCAGATGGATGTAAGACCGGGATATGCGCCACGACAGAGATGGTCGGGACAAGGCCTACCATTCATGTTGACATTTCGCAGTGGTAAAGAATCAGTTCTGCCTTTTTATGGATCATCAGTGACAATGGAGGTGATGTCACTTGCGGGTGTATGTTATTGCCTAATCAAACAATTGTCAGCTGCAACAACCTTTTAACTGAGGGACTAATTATTGGTGAAAGAAGACTAATATGAATTAAACTCGGGGGTTGGGCGAATATAAAGTTCAGATTTAAGCCAAGTCCAAAGGATATACAAGAGAATTTTTCTACAGATTATAACTTTGTGGGGTGAGATATCCGTGTGTCATCGAGACCCTGCAACACTACATGCCATTCAAGAATATCTCAACTCTCATAGCCATCAGATGATGGCAGCATTTATTTCCCGTTCTCTGCAGCCATTAATCAGAATCCAACACAGAAAGAATTGAAATAAGTATATCACAAAGTGAAATTTCTACGTGTAAAGAGTTGTGAATTCTTATTTATTGGCTCCTTTGAAGCCATGAAGCATTAGCACTGAGTAAATGAAGCATCACTGAGAGCAATGCCCTTTTGAAATAAAAACAATGACAAAACAGTAGCTCGAAAGCACACTTTTAGTAACTGCTTCGGAACTCGTCGATTGAATTGTAAAGAGTCATAACTATCAAGCACAGAATATCAAACTGTGCAATCTACAACACGAAGTACTGTTACTCATTCAACTTATATGAATGTCCAGATCCGAAAGCATAGAACCCGTTTAGCTCCCTCCAAGATAATTCGAAGTGTCCACATCTGGATGTAAACATAGAGGTCTACACTACAGATAGAAAAGGAAAAGTCTGTATGTAGCTTAGATCCCTACAAAATTCAAAAATCCTATACAGTTTGATCCAGAAAAAGCAGAGAGAGTGCAGGCAAATTCATATGGACACGCATCATCTAGTGTTACGCAATCAGACATCTAGCAATCACTAAACACCATGTACATGGAAAATGCATCAATGTGTCCATGGCCATGCAAAAGAGCTGTGTCCACGGACTGAGAATCAAAAGTATAATGACACATCATCACCGAGGTCCAGAGAGCTCCATTGCCTCAATGATGAACGAAGATTCTTCATGGATATCACTTGAATGCCTCGAAAAACTGCAGGCTCTTGCCTGGCAAATGTTGGGTACAACTTGTGATTCCTCCAGTCCTGACTGTCCAACAAGACCTTCCAGGACCTTCAAGACTTGGGACATCATTGGACGGAGGTTAGGATGTGGCTGAGTACACTGCAGAGTCAACTCCACCGCCTTTTCCAGCTCTAATGCATCAAAACACCCCTTCAGATCCCTATCTACCAGTACCTCCAGCCTCTTTTCCTCGTACAGTTTTCTAACCTGCATAAGTCAGCCAATATTTACAAACCAATATTCGATGCAATGACAAAGGATAAATCACAGGCTCTGGACCACATTTTTGTCACCATAAATAATCATTAGACAGATCCATTTTATCATTGTCACCATATTACCTAAACAGCGCATGAAATCGAATAGAGACATGAGAGCAAATAAACTTGTAGAATGCATGTGCAACGGCAAAGGGTCAATTTACAAAAATAACTGACCCAATCAAGAATCATTCCCTTCTGAACCAGACCTTTTCCAGCATCTAATGCCTTTTGCCCAGTTATGAGTTCCAAAAGTAGTATGCCAAATCCAAAGACATCAGTCTTTTCAGAGGACTGCCCTGTTGAAAGATACTCGGGTGCAATGTGTCCTACTGTACCCCGTACTGCAGTTGTGACATGTGAATCTCTTCTATCTAAGAGCTTAGCAAGACCAAAATCTCCTACCACAGCTTCAAAACATTCATCAAGTAAGATATTTGCAGCTTTAACATCTCGGTGAATTATTTTTGGATTGCACTGCTCATGTAAGTACAGAAGTCCACGTGCAGCACCAAGGGCAATGCGAATTCGTCTGTTCCAATCTAAAGATGGATTTCCCTGACAAGTTTCTGGTTGAGAGCACCAAACAAATATTTATTTATTGTAAGGTAGAAAATAAAACAACTTCAAATATGTGTAGTTTTCAGTTTCCTGAAATAGCAATGGAGGAAAAGTGGTCAGCAAAAGATGAAGAAAAGAAACAAACCTCTCAAACGGTCAGCAACACTGCCATTTGGCATGTAAGGATAAACCAGCAATCTCTCGTTGGGCATCATACAGAATCCATATAAACGTAAAAGATTTCGATGCAAAGCCAAGCCTATCATTTCTACTTCTGTCTGAAACTGCATTTCTCCAGTGTAATTTGGATCCTTCAGCCTTTTCACTGCCACCAGTGTCCTATTTGGAAGGCATCCTTTGTAAACTATCCCAAATCCACCTTGCCCAAGGATGTTTTTGCGACTAAAGTTGCCTGTGGCAATTTCCAGTTCATGAAAGGAGAACCTCTTTAAGTGACCAATATCAAATTCACAATCTTGCTGCACTGCAAAAGTGAATTGCCATAACCCATAAGCTTCATTTTTGAAAGGTGAAGTGGTGAGATAAGTGTAGGGGGGGCCTTGTAATGGAGACTTACCATATGATGAAAACAACAGGCGTGATCGGTACCAATGCACACAACTTACCAACAGCATTACAGAAATGACAAATGTGCAACTGACACCTATGGCAACAGAAAGCTCCCACCGATGGTGGTTGCTGGCTTTCTGAGATGAAATTGTCTCTGTGAATGAACGCGTTAAGCATTTTGAGACACTTGTTAAAACACAAATTTAACAGAACAAAACTTCAAGTGGACTTACCATTCACCGGCTTTGATTCATCTAAGCAAATTTGCCCCGGGGATGAGATGCAAAGAAAGCTGTTCCCTTTTACACTGCGAAAAGGAAAAAAAAAAAAAGGAAAGAAAGAAAGTGTACACCTTCAAACAGCTAGAGGCAGAATTTGGCAAGGCATTGCTTTGAGAGCCCCTAAAGTTCATTTTTAATGACAAAATGATGAACATGAAGGCAAATGAATAGGCCCAAAGGTATCACATATCAATTAATTGATCACGATAAGGTACTTATTCTGGCTTGCATTGAAGATCTCCCAGCAACAGATGCAAAGAAAACAGCATTAGAAAAATCAAATCCCATAACCCATTTCTTTACTTTTAAAGTCTTGGAAATCCAATGAAAAGGGAAAAAGAGAAATCACAAATAACCTCAGTACTTAAGTGCTAAATCAACCCAAGGTCAGAACAAAAATATTGCTACTAACAGAAAATCAATCTGGCCCTAGAAGTAGGTAACCAGGAATCAATCACATAATTGATGCTTATTCTTCAAGAGAAATGCAGGCTCATTGAACTTCTATTACCTGTAGCCCTTTGCAAGTATTTTAGGAGTGGGACCACTAAGATTATTAAATGACAGATCCCTGCAAAGTGTTAATGAGAAAAGTTAAATGAATAAACTATTGCTACAAAGAAAATATGGTTGCCATATAAGGAAGAACTCACAAAAATGCAAGTCCCGTAAGATTGGCAACAAGGCCAGGTATCTCTCCAGATAAGTTGTTTCTACTGAGCCTCCTGAAAAGCTAGGCATGCCAAAAGTTCAGAATGCAAGTTATTAAAACTCAAAAGAACTCAATGCCAGATCTAATAGAGATGCTATCCAAGCGTTAAGGTCAAGCCACCATGGCACTCACAGGTAAGTCAGATGGGAAAGAAACCCCAAAGAGCTTGGAATTTCTCCAACAAACTGGTTACTCGAAAGGTCAAGAGTTTGAAGCTCTGAGAGCTCTCCTATCTCTTCTGGGATCATACCAGATAACAGATTGTTCTGCAATAGCCTACAAATACATTGCACAAAAATAAACAAGTGAATGCAAAAGGCAGACTAAAGACTTTCAAATTAGTAGCTTTGTTTCATAAAACGCTACCGAAAAGGAAACAAACAAACTATCAAGGGAAACAGGAATGGAAAGAAAATAATAAGGGTTCTCACATTGTCCTTAGGTGACTCAAATTCCCAATACTAGGTGAAATCGTTCCTGACAGTCCCATACTTGCCATTTCACTAGCAGAAACAACAACAATTAAGAAGAGCCAAAAAAAAAAAAAAGAATAAAGAAAAAGAAAAAGAATTTTCATTTTCCAGCAATTTCTTGGCAACCAAACAAGCAAAAAAAAAAAAAAGATCTTTTTTACCCCACTTACAGGGAAACGACAAAGCCTTCGGCAGAGCAGCCGACCATGTTCCAAGTGCAGGGATCAACAGAGTTTATGTCCCAACCATCCATTACTCGCAACCCATCTCTCATGTCTCTCTTCACAGCCATCAATGCCGCCACTGAACACCATAGGTACCCCCCCCCCACACACACCCAAAAAAAAGCCCAAGAAAAAAAAAAACCAAAAAAGACAGAATGTGAAGCGAAGATGCCAAGAGAGAGAGCCAGCCATGAAAGTTTGCATGGTTTCATAAGTTCGTAGAGCTTGTTACCTTCAAAGTTGACACCTTTGGGAGAAAGAAGAGGGTCGGTTGCTAAGGTAAAATGCACCCAAAAGAACCAAAAATGGAACATAACAGCCATTACACTTTCCATATATGTAGACTCTGATTTAGTTTCCTGTTTTTTCTCTGTTCAAATTACTACAGTTTCAGGACATGACCGAGGCTGTAAATATCTTAGTCCAGATTTGGCTCGGACTTGTCGAGTTTGTAGAAGCCATCTTCTTCTCGGAATCTTTCTTTATTTCTTTCTTGGACTTCCTGCCTCGGGCAGAGCTAAATGACACCAAGTAAATAGTTGAATCTGTATACTTTCGATCTTATCTTTTGTCTTCTTTTTTTTTTTTTTTTTTGGCTAAAATCTCTACTCAAATAAGATCAAATTTATTCCCTAAATTCTGCAAAACTGAGTTAATCTGAAATTATTTAAGTACTCAAGGGGTCAGATGGCATCACTCCCTTCTTTTTTTTTTTTTTCAAAAGTTGCCCGTATTAAACTTTATTGTTATTATAATAAAATAGATAAAATTTAAGAAGAAAGTTCATTTAATCCATGGATGAGACATATAGAACTGATTGCATCATCGAATTCAATTTGTCCGATTTACCGCCTGAGGTAAGAACTTGGTGATAAAATTAACCTATTTTTAGGCATATGATTCTGGCTTGAATCCTCCCACCCGTGCACATTTTCAGCAAAAAGTTGGATTCTTGTTTTAACTGAGAAAAATTTATAGTGCGACATTTGAATTACAGATTTCTTAATATTGTAATCGGCCCTCGTCAATATTCAAATAATGAATTCGACCTATAAAATGGTTAAATGAGAATTTTTGACAGATATTTCATTTTAATCTGTTAAGTAAAATGAGTAAACATCTTGGGATGCACTTTTTTTTTTTTTATAAAAAATATATATAAAAAATGCCCCATTTTGTCAAGTTTACGCAGCAAATTAGACCTAACTTAAATGTGTATAGAAATTATAATTTTAGGGACTAAAAAAAAAAAAAACTTTGTCCCTTTTCTTTAGATAATATTCTTATTATGATTACTTACCAGTTCAACTCCATAAAGGTGAATTCCGAAATACGTGTCTACTAACAAGATTATTGATCATAGACATGTAATAATGCTATTGGGAATCACAATAAAATATGCAAGATTACTGAAAATTCGACGCTATCATGAATTATTTTGATAAGATAAGACCTCTTTCATCAAGATTTTTGCAATTAATATAAATATAGAAATACAATAAATTACCAAAATAATTAACAATATATTTATAGAAATTATCCAAGAACTTTTAGTTAGTTAAATAAACCCACAATATATTAATTAAACTAGTATGTGTACGCAACTGGACTTCTGTTTATACATAACAACATTGCTCATAGTTATATCATTGAAATATGATTGATTTTTTTTTATTTATATCTCTCTCTCTCTCTCTTTTTTGGGGGGGGGCAAGATTTCTTTTTTTTTTTAATCTTTAATTTCTAAATATTTCTTTTTCAGTTAAGGGTGTTGCAAATCACAAGGCCAACCGAGGCAGAGAGTAGCTGTTGAAGGGCTGGAGATTCTCGAGATTCGGTACCGACAGCATAGGTTGTCGCCCTGCCCTGCCCTGTCTCTCCGCCATTTTTTTTTTTTTGTATATATATATATATATATATATATATGCTTATGATTATCGTAGATAAAGCAATTTACCATATATTAACGTGGTTCTAAGCAAGGAGAGTGACCCCCATGAACCAATTGGTCAAAGATCACTGTGGAACGCCGTTGAAACTCCTTACTTTGATGAATTGATGGGCCCAATCAGATGATTGATAGACCTCGTAGCCAATAAGGTCTTCGCTTTTTCTTCCCTTCCCTTGGTCACACGGCGTTGCCCGTTGTAGGCGCGCGAAAACACACGAGAGTCTGTGACCGTTTGCCGACATTATTTTATTTTATTTTTTATAATTATTCTTTAAATTCTTCTAAATAACACCATCTTTTTTTTTTTTTTTGTTGTTGTACAGATACAAGTAGACGTGTAATTTACATGGGTGATACTGATGCTCGCTTAAGAAGGAAAGAAACATCGATCCAATTTTACTTCTTAGTAAAATAGACTTTGAGAAACAAAATTCATGTAATTAATTTTAATTAAATCAAAAGTTAATGACTTCATTATTATTAATTCTTTTTTTTTGTTTTTTTTTTTTTAGGGTTGTCATTAATCCGTCCAGAGGATCGGCCCACCGTATATGCCAGTAAAATTGACGGCTGTAACACCCTGTCACCCGAGCGTGACATCACCGGGCCGCTCCGACCCACAGATCACCAGCCTTGTTCTAGACCCGGATGGGATCCATTTACTTTTTAGCCCACCCCGTAACACCAATCGGGGGCGCACCACGAGACCCCGGTTCGGTCCCCATGTTGAAGTTGACGGTTTGAGATTTCTTTTGAAGCCATTAGACGAAACCCACTTGCAAGCCATTTAGGCTTTATTGTGTCACGACTAGATAATGCAGGTACGCCGGAGATTAAGGGAGAATGCATCTTTGAATGCAAAAGGGTGTGTGCCCGAGACAGAAAATAGGTTAAAACAAGCAATAGAAATACTACAAGAGAACACTAAGCATTTACCTTGCACAAACAGCGCTAAGTGATGATAATTGTGTCTGCCACTCTTAAAAGCCTGCCACCAGAGGTCGTCTAAAACTATAATAGGGAACAAAACCACGGGTACAACGAGAGCCAACATTCCGACATGCCCACACCTTTTCTCGGGCCATCCTATTTAAGGAGCTTTCTTCATGACTACAAACAACAATGCTCAAAGTGGTAACCCCCCCCTGGCAGCTGTCTGACAAGTTCACCGGTGGCTCTATTTGCTATTCAAACATGTACACAAAGAAAAAAGGAATACGCATGAAGGAGAAAACATCCATGAACGTGCATGCAGCCGTGCCTCATCCCGTACTTTGCTGGAGCAAGACTTTTTCGCTGGTCAGAGATCTCAAACATCTGGAACAAACCCCTTCCTATCCTCCTCTCGCATTGTAAACCAACTGGAAGAATATCAATCCCGTCTCTCCGTAATCAATTCAGTGTCACTCGTCTTCATTTATGTTCCAGCCAGGTGCAAAAAATTTAGCCCCATTTGTCGTTTCACATGATCTGGTATTAACTTGCTTACAAGCTCAGGAGAAGCACCGTTTAACTGCCACCAAAACAATCAATAATTCTATCAACCAAAAAAAAAAAAAAAAAAAGCACAAAATTATAAATAAATAAATAAATAACAATCCAATTAACAATGGGATTTAAGGTGACCATTCATTACAAGTGAATTGGATGGAGTGGAAACGTTGCAGCTGTTAAATTGCAGAACAGTAAGAAAAGATGAGGAGAACAATACAGGGTAATATCCCATACACAATTAGAGAGTATTCAGAATTGCAAGCATAAAGGTGATGTACAAGAAGACACCTCATTCTGCCGATAAAACATTCAAACTCAAGCTAAACAATTATAAGATACAACTAGGAAGTTAAGCTAGGACATTGGTAAACATACTTCTTGTTTAAAGTTGAAGAGGGGTGGCAATGGACGACCATTTGGAAGGCGACAATTTGGTTCGCGGAGTTCATCAAAGAAAGGATGAGCACATGCTTCCAACTGCAATCAAAAGCAAATTCTTGTTAAAACGGACGCCTCTTCAACAGATTCAAAGAAGAGTAACTCTAAATTCAAGCATTGAACAGACTATATACTATTCAGATAATTGATATTAATGGGAGATAGATAAAGAAAAATAACAAGAAAGAACACAGAGGAGAAGTGAGTGGAGGGAGTAAGTTGAACACACTGCTGTGCAACGAAGACTTGGTGAGTATTGCAGCAAACGAGAGGCAAGATCAATTGCTTCTGGAGGCATCCTTTTGTGGAAAACCTAAGCCCAAGAATAATAAAACATATCATAATCCACTTCGTAATTTACTAAAATATGTGTGATATCATCAATAAGAAGGAGCCAAATCCAAAGAATTAAAGTAAAACCTTATGCCATGGGTGTGCTTTTATCTGTGGAAATCTAAAATCAGTATAATTTGGATTCATGCATCGAATTTCCTCTCGAGTTGGAGTGCCAAGAACCTGTAAGACAGTACGTAACATGGTTACTCATATCCAATGAGTTGTAGTATCAAAAAACAAACTGTACCTTTATAATCTCCACAAGCTGATCCACTGCATTTTCTCCAGGAAACAGTGGCTGTAAGAAATGCCAAAATGGTCAACTATTTGCAGAAATCACTAACATCTATAATTATATAAATGAAATAGTTGAGGAAATGCCAACTTGGCCCAGGAGAAGCTCGGCAAGGACACAACCAGCTGACCATATATCAATCGAGGTTGTGTATTCTGTGGCACCAAATATAAGCTCTGGAGCTCGATAGAATCGCGAACATATGTAAGATATGTTCGCTTCACCTTTGATCTGATAAGAAATGTACTCAATGTCAATGCATGGAGCATTTCAAGAATAAAATGAGAAGTAAAAAAACCAGAAAAATCACAAATTATCAACAAGCTAATTCCATCCTACAAGGGAAAAGAGCATAAATATTAAAATAGCCTATCAATATGATTTACTGGCATTAACAACTTATACTGACAATGTGTAGGAGAGTCTATATGTGCCTAAAAATAGACATTCAATTCATAATCATTCACCATGCATGCCTAGTGTAAGGGCACAAAACATGAAAACCATGGTGAAGCTAACTTGACATCAAGCTAGAATGCTTGTAATAATCAACCAGAAAACAGAATTCAGACACAGAAAAATGCACTAGGTAACCCCCCAATCTAGAAAAGAACATCACAATGCTTAGACTACACTGACATTTAACCAGGCAAATAAATTGCCAAGCAAATCACATGGCTTTGCATCTCGGGCACCTTGTCAACGTTACAGTTAATTATTGAGCTTTGCAAGCATTATCAGCACAAGGCAAATAATCGAACCAAACAGGTCAATACACATTTTGCTAAGAACCAGGCTGATTTCCAAAAATATATTCATCATCCAGCGAAACAAAGAGAATGAATGCAAATTAGGAAAAGGGAAGTCAACATACCAACACTTTAGCACTTCCAAAATCGCACAGCTTAACCTGATGACTCAGAGGATCAACCTGCAGACAGCAAATAACTTCAGAGCTCGCAGAAAAACTGTCAGTCTACTGGCAGTTATTATTTAGTGAAGAAGCATACCAGAATATTTTGAGGCTTCAAATCACGGTGACAGACTCCAGGAACAGAGTGGATGTATGCCAGACCCCTGAATATCTGCAGGTGTCCTACAATTAGTATTGTGAGAATATGAAACAACAATCAAATATCAATGGGAGATATATGCATACCTGATACATGTAAAGTTTCACGTAAATGAGAGGCATTGCCTGTTTTGCATTGCTATAATGCTTCAAAACCCGATACATGCTCTCATGTACATACTCCATAACCAAGTTTAGAAAGAGTTCGTTGTTATTTGTTGTGGAAAAGAAACAATGCTTCAAGGAGATCACATTGGGATGATCCATCACACGCATTAACTGCAATTCACGGTTCTTGTATCTTTTGTCCTGTAAAACCTTTTTTATAGCCACTGTCTCCCCAGTCTCCAAGCATTTAGCCTGAAAAGAAACTATGTGAGCTCCAGAAGTGGCATATAATCAGAGGGAAAAAAAATCAACAGATATCGCATCTACAAACCTGGAAAACTATACCAAATGACCCAGTCCCCACCACTCGCTCTGCCATGTAACTTATAGTCTGGGAGAAACAACACATGAAAAGAAAAGGAAACCATGGTTAAGCTATCCAAATCTTCTGAATCAGTTTAGTATGGATAAAATCATCCCATCCCAGAGACATGAGCATAAAATAGAATAATGATATTCATCCCAATTTGATATCATGACTAAGTTGCGCGAATTGCTTTTAAGCTGATGTGAACAAATCTAGTTTGACAAAATAGAAAAACTCAAAAGAGAAAATCTCCTCCTATGACTCAAGCCTATTCCCTTTTAGTATATCATGCAATCTAGTCGGGAAACCAAACCAAGAAGAATAGCATTACTCCAGAAAATAAAGGTCAACTGCAAAGACAGCTACCTGCTTTGGCTCTCCATTTTTACCCCCAATCGTGGTGGATATGATGTGACCAGTGACCGGATCATTACCATCAACCACACGGGCAGTCATTTCCTGCAAAACACATAAAGATCAGGAATGTTTCTGCAAAGCTCACTTTGTCACGAGGGGCAGGAATTGCAGGAAGGCACAACAATATAGTATCACAAGCACTACGAATCTGTTGTTCTACTACTCACCAAATAAAGGTTAATTGCACAAAAGATAGCAATGGGAGTGAAATTAACATAGACAAAGAAGGTGAATAGAAGGAAGTGTACAAGGCCAATGAAGGGAAATATAGAAGGCCCAGAAACTACTATTGAAATTTGATTCTGTATTGTCAATCATATTAACAAATCATCCATACAAAGGTAGGTGAAGCCTAGAACTGTAAATGAAACCCAAGTCGAAAATGAGATCAAAATGTTCATCAAACTCCCTCCCTCGTCCCCCACCAAGAGGAAAGTAAAAGATAATCCACTGTGATCTAGGATCACTTTACCTATGCCCAGAGCAGAGATCAGAAGACAACAAGAACCCCAAAAAACAAAAAAAAAAAAAAAAAAAAAAACCCATAAAAGCATCATTGAGCTCTTAGTAAAAGAGGAGAGAGATCGTAGATCAGAACAAAGAAAGACAGCAAAAGAATGAACTTGTGGTCTTCCTATAAGACCAACAAGCGAGATCCGGGGTAATAAAACTAGAAAAGCCCACAATTATCTGCCTGGAAGCACACAGAATGACAAAAAAAAAAAGAAATTTAAAAGAATTCCAAAATCTTACAAAACTACACTAATGTTTTCCTACCCACGTAATAAAGAACAAAAAAAGATGTTGGCTTGGCAACTAGAAATAAAAATTATTAAAAAAAGAAAAATTGCAACACAACAAGCATTGAGGAAAAAGAACACATCCTAACTCCTTGTAACTACTTCAAATGCTTAAAAGAACAGACATTTCAAAAAAAATCTTAAGAGACAGGGGAGAAAATCAGACAAAGGTCAAAACTTTTCCAAGAAAATGCAGGAATTTTCAGGGAAAACAAAAGGTGAGAAAAGGGAAGAAAAAGTCGTTACCTTATCCTCAGCCATGGATGGACACGGAGAGAGAGAGGGGGGAGCTAGAGAAAGAGAGAGAGAGAGAGAGAGAGAGGGAGGGAGAAAGAGAGGGAGAGGGTGTCAAAGGTCTCGTTCAGTTTGAAGAGATCATGGTGGTGTGGCTATGGAGAAGGCAAAAGGAAGACCCAAGTTGAGAGAAGACAATTGGGAAAGAGAGAGAGAGAGAGAGAGGAACAAGCACCAAGAACAAAGAACAAAGAAGAAGAACAACAACTACAAGGCCATGTGAATCCAGCTCCTCCCCCCCAACCTTTTTCCTTTTGATTGTTTCCTTTGTCTGCACTCTCTCTCTCTCTCTCTCTCTCTCTCTCTCCTCTTTTTTCCCCTTTTCCCTGTTGGTTTTGGTTTGTTTGAATTTCGATGGACTAGATTAACCTTACTTTTTCTCCATAATTACGAGAATGGGATTTGAATATTTTGGACGTTGCCTTACCGTCGTCAGCATCAATTATTAGATTGGTCTACAAAAAAACCACCATTCCTTTGTCCGCCGTTTCCTCTCTTGCCCGTTACCGTTACGGTGTTCTCTCTTTTTCTCCTCCTTTTATTTTTTTTATTTTTTATTTTCCATCATTCCCTTTTGAACTTACTTTAATTAATTTTGATGTATACGGCTGCTTGTTTTTTTTTTTTTTTTAAATCAGGAAAATAAAACTAAATATGAGTATTTTCAAGACTCGGAATAACAAGAAATAAATTGCTGGCGTCATCTAATAAATAATAATTGTTTATAGAAGTATTAATATACCTAATAATAATTTATTTTTTTTATTTAAAGAAGCTAATTGTGTTGTTACCATATTATCAGAACACACAGCTACTGTTCAAAATTAAGAGTCTTTAAATTATCATTAAATTTTTAATTAAATAATTTGTATTCATAAATCATCATTAAAGCCTATTAACTTATTATGACCATCTAAGTGCCTAAAATGTAGCTCGATTTATACTTTTTGCACGATATGTAACTTAATTTTTTTTCCAAATTAATATTCTAAATTAGACATATCGTATAATGTAATCTATTTTAACAATTATTTTTTAATTCTCAAATATTCATATAATTATTATTTTTATGAATAATATCATTATTATTTTATTTATTAGCATTTTCACCTAGCTATGTCATGATATGCACAAAATTCACCAACAAAAATGATTTTTGGTTAGAATAACTTATAATCAAAATTGTATTCGAAATATTGTGATGATATTAAGTTTAAGGTCACTTTCATGTATGAACAAAGTGTTCAAACAAATCAATAATATCGTATGGAGAAATTTTCATAAAAATTTAATTTAATAATTTTATTTATCTAATAAACAGTTGCATATTTATTTATTTATTTATTTATTTAAGTATCCTCTCGTATTTCAATTTAATCATTTCGTGGGTAATAATACTATATGTTTTGCTAGTAAAAAAGAAAAGTTATTTTTTCATATAAGAATTATAACACATATTAGTTTTTATTATTAATATGCTAGAATTTTAACGATTATGTATATAAAAAATAATTGGTGGAAAACACAAAAAAAGAGATCAATTAAGCAGGATTTGATCGAAATTCTTGAATGTCAAACATGCAATATTCAAAGATAAATTAAATTGTAATTTACTAGAGATTGGTTATTGTGCTTATCGAAGAGTCATAATCGTTTATAGAAAGCCTCTAAAATGGTCACTACCACTAATTCCATTTCAATTTTATTTTTCTCTCTCCCTGAAAGAGGTTTTGGGTTTTCTGGCGATGTTTTCTTGTTTTATGTGTGGATCATTATTAGAGATAAATATAATAATAAAGCCAATTAAATTATTACTAGTGATTGGAAGTTAATTTAATCCAATCTATGCTTTGAACAGTACTTAGTAAAATTAAAATTGATGTACCCTTTTTTTTTTTTTAGTTCAGTGACTTATCTAATAAATAAAATTACAGGTATCTAAATATTAACTTTTTAAATATCAAAAACAAGAAAATAAATTTTCGAAAAGAGATAAATAATCATCAATTAAAAACACTACGAGAAAATTATTTTGGTATCTAAATAATGTGTCTGTGTTTAGTGTGTTGGGTAAGAATAAATTAGTTTTTGTTGTGATCTATGTCCCTCTAAAAGCTACATTTATTTATTCTTTGATATTACAAAGTGATTTAATTTATTTTGATGAATTTCTAACTCTCAAAACTATAATTTTTCCATCAAATGCAATATACTTAAATTATGAATTATATTTAAATTACTTTAATAATTTTAATTTAATTTTAGTCAGATTAATTGGATTAACTAAAAAATAATAATTTTTAACCTAAATTATAAACATCTTTTTGTGTTTTTTTTTTTACCCTTTTCATTTTATTTCTACCTAAATTTTCTACCTAAATTATAATATCAGTAGTCCGCATAAAATTATTTTTCTTTCGGTTTAACTTAATATGCGTTTTCTAATCCGAGATGCGAAGAGTGCACCCACTCGTTTCAACCTATTAGCTAGCAAAAACACAAATCTTATATATTCCATGACCAAAAAAAAAAAAATAACGTTCTAAAAAATTTTTAAAACAAAAATTAGAAAATGCCCAGAAACAAATCCAAAAAATGCATTTTCAATTCAAAACAAAAAATTATAAAAAATTCATAATTTCTTTAAAAAAATCCATGTTTATCACACCCTATGAAATAAATTAGCTCTAAATTAAATTTAGTAATAAAACACATTAGGTGAATCTAATTAAAATTAATCACTTCTAAAATTGTACATATATATATATATATATGAAATGTACATTTAATTTTATTAAATATTTTAATAAATATACATTTAACTTTGTAACTTTACATGCAGAAAAAAAACAAAAAAAAAAAAAAATCAATCTTACCAAGTGTTAACCTCAAAGAGGCTTGGGAAAGCAATGAATACATTTATGAGAGTTAGTCTTTCACAACATCCAAAGCAGGTTGACCAGGTAATATATAAACTATGGTGCCTTTTCCTTTATATCTGAGACCCGTATTCAGTCACTTTTTTGACCTCCCTCTATCTACCCTCTGCGTGGGGCCCGGGTCGGGCGGTGGGGATTGACGGCATCATGGTTATGATGGCGATGTGCTACCCTTTCGAAAACGTTCGAGTTCCCATGGGGAAAAAAAGAAAGAAAGAAAAAAAAAAAAAAGAGCTTTCCTGAAGTGGTGGATAATTGTGTGTGTGTTTGTGTTTGTGTGTTATTTAAATAATTCACGTATATATATTAATTTTTTATTTATAAATTAAAGTTAAAAATTATTTATTAATATTTTTATTTTGTTTTTAATAAAAAAGTACCATTTAAATATTATTAAAAATTAAATAAATTCATTAATCTTACTATTAATAATTTTAAAGTTTAATATTGCGGTCTTAATTTGAATCTTTGTTTATTGAAAAATACATAACAATAAAAAAATTCAACTTTGAATTAATTTGCATTTATTTCTTTATTTATAGAATTCTGATGGGTTTTTTTTTTTTTTTAGTTTTAACTAAATTTGAAGCTCAATTTTTTTGGATTACGTACATCAAACAAGTCTAGCTTGAATACCACTGCGCTTTTGACCTTTTTTTTTTAATAAATAAATAAATGAATATATATATATATATATATATAAAATAAAAAACCATTAGGCTTGAATTATTAGGACTCGTGTGTGATTCTATTATTTAACTGACTGGTTTGGTAATAAATTAGACGTTATGTGTTGTGGCGACCATTTATCAGTATCAAAATTGCTTCAAATAGATATTTTATTTATTTTCAATGCCACACATTTTCCTAAAATAATTTAAATAGATGAAATTTTTTTTGTTTTTCAAAGTGAGTTATTTTTTATAAATTAAACAAGCATTGAGATTGCCAAAATATATAGCTGGGCGGATGCTATTTTTGAGACTTCTGCTAACCCCACATCAAAGTGCCAACCAATAGGTGACCCACAGAGGATCCGAGGAGCTCATTCAGAAGCAATTATTACGTGAAACACTCCCTATATTATTAGCTAATCTGATAGAATAATTCACCAAAAAAAAAAATTAGTGGGACATCTCTCTCTCTCTCTCTCTCTCTCTCTATATATATATATATATATATAGAGATTGTTGAAAAACAAATGTAGATTATTATCTTAAATTCAGAAATTATGAAATGTGTTAACTTGTTATTAAATTGTCGCTAGTGTACACTTCCATATTATAACTTCTTTTTTTAAAAAAATAAAAATATATTTCACAGAACTTTGAAGTTGATCTCGTTTATTATACAGAACCCATCATCAAGCACATTGTTTTTACTTTTTGTTTTTTCTTTTTTCTTTTTTTTTTTCCTTTTCCCTAGGCTGGCAGGTTATGATGGATGTCCCTGCGCCCTCCCTGAAGTGACCTGCATTGCATGTTATTGGTTTACCCCTCCATGATGCCAACGGGGTTGTGCTACGTGCCAAAAATTTTCATACCATACCATACTTCACTCGATGAATTACACACGTAAATCTACATTACATGTGTTGCTATAATATTTGAATTTATGTTGATGATGTTCATTGTTAATTATAATCTTATATCAAAGATTTTAAAATGCATAACTAACAATAATATAAAAATAGCATACGTCTAATAAATATCAAATTAATTATAATTTTATAATTTTTAAATGAATGTTTTTACGTAATTATATTTATTAAAAAATATATATTAATCATATTAAAATGTTAAAATAATTTTTAATTTTTCTTAATTTCATGACAATAATTAAAAAAATATACGATTAATTTATAAATTTTTTTTCACTTCTCCTTTATCCGCTAAACAAGTCCAACTAAGTTTTCTCTATTCAGAGTTTACCTTTCTGTGATTTTTAAGGCTAGAGATCGTTTGACAAAGTAGTTTGAAAAGCATTTAGGGTTTGATTTAAGATTACGGTAGAGTTTTGCTGTTATGGTTGATCAATTGACAACGAAAAGTTTATTGTTAATAAACACAACTAACTGTTAAATAATTATTTGTGACATTTTTTAAAAATATATATATAAAATAATCAAAAATTTATATAATTAAATTATAATTATTTTATATAAAAACAAATACTATTAATTTACAAATTATTAAATTATGATGTAAAAATATTATATTTTTAAGTATAAAATTTTAAATTATAACTACAATTCTAAACAAACTCTCGGTGTTGTCGATTTTTTTTTTTCTTTTTGTTTTGTTTTTTTATTTTGTTTTTTATCTCTCCCGGCTCTTTGACTGTCCCAAACGGCTTCTGATTGGGCTTTGGTCAGGTTCTTGGGGTTTTCCCGTCAAAGTCAAACCAGTCGGCAGGTTTTACTGTGCGAGCATCGAAAATCTGAATCCGAAAGCCTTAATTAAATTCTACTAATTTCATGTTATGGTAGTGATTTAGATTAATTAATTAATAGAAATTTCATCACTCCGCATAAAAATTTAATAACAATTCGACATTTATTGTCTTTAATTTATTAATATTAAAAATTTTTTATATTTCTTTAAGAAATAAAAGAGAATTTATAATAGAATCGAGTGTTAAGTTTTAAATTTGACATATTATAATTAAATATAATTTTTTTTTCTCAAAATTATTATTTTTCAAGTAATACATTTTTTTATAAAAAAAATTAAATTAAAACGTCAACAAATGTTCTTCATAACTCGAATTCATAGACAATGACAAGTTTAGGCGTTTTAGTCATCGGGGCAAAATTATATCAATAATTAATTCATTATACATTAAAAATAAGAATAAATTTATTAAAATTATTTAAAATTTAAATTACACTGAGTCTTAATCAAATTCCTAAAATCATATTCATTTATTTATTTTCAAACTTAACAGATATAATAAAGTAATTTATTGAAGGGAATTATAATAAATCAATGATAATCCTAACAATTTATACTTATCGAACTCTTTTGAGTCAGTCAATGGAGCAATTTGAGATTCTAAGTAGGGCAAAAGGTTTTTCTTTATTTATTATTTTTTAAAAAAAACTCTGTTCATATGAAAAGATATGAACTTGGTGGAGGTCAATGCCCCACTGACCTCCACCTAAATCTACCATTGTCTGCGGAACAGATGATTAATATTCTTAAAATGTTATTTGTTTTTAGGTAAAAAAAAAAAAAAAAATCAGTTGGGTTTTCGAGAGACTGAAGCCTATCCACTTAATTCTAATTCTATACTGTAGGGGGGCAATGTAAAAAATAAAAAACGTTATGGTTCCATGCACAAACAAAGGGAAGGCCATAGAAAATCTGGCTGCTCTGCACCGGCGGAGCTGAGTACTTCAAAAGGTAGGAACGTTGGTCAAATATAGGCTGCTAGAAGGGGCCGGTGTTCGAGAGGTCAAGATCGTTAAAGGGGATTTGGAAATGGAGGGGGGGGGGCCCTCTCGCTGCGTCAGGAAACTTGGCCTCTTCATTGGGATTCAAGTAGGAATAATTGACCACAAAATATTATACACAAATGTTAATTTAATGCGTTTTAAGTATAAATTTATATATTTTTTTTAACACAATATGAGTTTATATTATATTTTTAAAAATGTCGAACGTACATTTGTAAGAATCAAGACATTAGGGATGTGTCATATTTATTGTATCCACATAACTTTACTGGTTATATTATACAAGATATGAGTGCTCTTTTTTTCTTGTCTCTTTTTTTTTTTTTTTTTGTTATAAAGAAGGTCGAAGGTCAAAAACAGTTAAATAGAGTCGCTTAGATTCAAATACAAAATTGAGAAATTTCCACAGGAATGTTTTAACTAATTGTCCTAGAATTATACAAAACTAGACTTATTTTCGTTTTGGCCAATTTAAAGTAATATTTTATAGTATTGGTAACGAGGAAATGTTCTTTGCGTAATCATCGCTTTCCCTTCCAACATTTAACTACCAGAACTTTTTGCCGTTGTTCAAGGTAAAAAGTAGGAATTGATGATAAAAAAAAAAAAAAAAAAAGGGGAAAGTAAAATATGATAAGCATAATACAAATAATAATTAATAAAACTTCCTTTCACATGTTCGTCAAAGAAACTGGGTTGTCATTCGGCCCTACATGCACCATTTTCTAAGCAATAATGCACAACAACAGAGAAAGCCCCTTTCTCAATTTTCTTTGTCCTCTAAAACTACCTACCATGACGGAGGAGCCATTGGAAAAATTGTTGATGCCCATGTGTATATCTGTAATAATATGCACCAGTCCAACTTGCACATCTCTAGACTTCTTGAACCACACAAAAAAAAAAAAAAAAGGGTCCCCCTGATACTTCGCGCATTTTCTTAGCACATTTGATTGCTTTGTTGCCATAATGTAGATGTAACATTTATTTTCAGTATTTTATATAGTTCGTAGAAGAGACGGCCAGACCATTACATGGGAGGGGGGTAAGGGAAGGGGGTGGAGGTTCGAACTGCCGCTTCCCCAGTTAAAGTACAAGCTTTCAACCATCGCCGCAAGCCACCTTGGGGGGTTCGTAACATTTATTTTCTAGCAAAGATGCGTATTGTGGGCTTCTACAGTTTGATCCAACACACAATACAATAATAGCCTGGTCAAGGTTATCGAGGAATATCTGCAGTTGTCGATAGTTTCTTCAATCCAATGTGGCGGGCGTCCTCATTAGACAGTGGACTTGCCGAAGTCATGTGACTCAACACTTCTTGTGGAATTTGGCCATATTTCCAGCTCGGAGTTTCTGTGACTTGAATGCTCAACACTCGCAATGTATAAAACGCTTGCCTCCCAAAGGCCCCAGCATTGTCCTATAGTTAATGGCACATATTGGTAAAAGCTTCAAGACCCGCAAAAGATGATAGTTGAAAGGCTATTATTATTTAGAAAAGCTTACCTTGTGCGGCCCTGTACATACCGGTGCGTTAACAGACCATATGTCCCCTAGGTTAATATATGAGGAGGATATTAGCATAAATTACTGTATCGAAAAACGCTGTTAATGCACCATAGTAATCTTGAGGGAAGCAATCCCTTCGAAACAGAGAAGCTGCCTCCACCTTCATTCTGAGCTACCAAATAAATACCCCACTCGCTGTATATGCCAATTACCGAGTTGTTAGTACTTCTGAAGAACAAATTTCTCAAACAAAGCAAAAATGTCTTTCTTGTTAGGATTTTTTAACTGCAGGAGCTCAGCTCCAAAGTTATGCTTTGTGAGTTCCTGCTTCAGTTTCTGGACACTGAAATTTGTATAATCTTCTTCATCGGTTGGATGGCTGTGACTGTCCTCATCAGCCTTGAACACTGAGCTGCCGGCTTCTGGCTGTGAATACATTGTGGGGCTCGTCGTGCTCCTCGACCTCTTATTTTGTCTTTTGTCATCTGTGGCCATTCCTTGAACGGATCCTACACCCATTTCAATGTCATCTGTCCTTAAATGTTTCCCATGGGACACAGTCTTTAGCCTACCATCCAAAGCTGACTCATTGAGACGAACTGCAGTTAACTCCTGTTGCAGTGAATCAAGTTTTGCCCGTGCCTCTTCCAATTGAAGAGAGAATTCTCCTGCCCTCTTGTCTGCAACGCTATGGGCTTTACGTTCAGCATCCAGAAGATCTTGAAGAGCCTTAACATTGTTTGCCCTCTCCCTATTGTTTGATTTCAACAGCAACTCTATTTCTTGCTCCCTTTCTTCAACCCTTGCCTCTAGCAATGCAACCTTTGAGACAGCATCCATCTCTGATATGCGCACTTTGTCAAGCTCATCAGCCAAGTCATTTTTCTGCCTCTCCAAACTTTCGATATGCCTCTTGGCTCTCTCAATTTGTGCCAATCTTTCCATTGCCAATTTCTGAAGTTCCCCTTTTCCTTTTGAGCAGATGCTGCATCAGCCTGTGCTTTATCAGCCAATTCAGTAGCTCCCTTAGAATCTTTCTCAGCATGGTTACACCTTTCCTGGACTTTGGCAAACCTGTCAAATTCTGATTGATATCTTTGCTCCAGACTGACCTTCTCTTGTTGCAAGGCCATAGCTTGCCTCTCAAAAGATTGGGCCTTGCTAATTGCAGTCTCCAATTTCTCACCCAACATTTTGAAATGAAGCTGCTTGGATGATATCGCAGCTTCAAAACTCTCAATTTTTGATTGAGCAGCCTGCAAAAGATTCATATTACAGTCAAGCTCAATCATTGCCATTTAATACAATTGGAAGATGAGTGAGAATGTTATTGCACTTTTTTTTTTTATTTTGAGGGCTTTTCCTGGAGGGGTGCAAGTTGATTAGGTGTGCGCACATGAGGGGCAGAGAGAAGACCAAAGAAATATGGATGGCATATAATAGCTTCCTTGTATGAAATGATTATTCAAGAAGCAGACCTTTAACTTCAAGTTCAAACTAGTGAAATGTTGCTCAGCATGTTCTATCATCCTGTTCCTCTCCTTCAGTTCCTTTTCCTGCATATTAGTCAATATCTATATCACAATCTGATGCCCACTCGTATTCATGCAATAAAACACAAAAAAATTAAGCATATAAGATAGTGTCAACCAGTGCATATCAAGACCACCTTGTCAGACAATGGCTAGACAACTCAGCTCTCAGAGCATCTTCTCTTAGTTGAGTTTCTTTATTTGTGCGTTCTTGCACAATTGCTGCCTTCTCAAGAGCAGCTTTTGTTTCTCTTACGTTTATGTCATACTTGCGTTTCCATTCCTTTGCCTCTTCTTCAGTTGACATGGTCTGCTCATAAGCAGCAGCCAACCTTGCTTCAGCAGCACTTATCCTTGAACTAAGAATCACAATTTCTGCACTGGTCTGTGTTTCATCGGCTTTCTACCTTGATAACACCTGACCATATTTTCTTTTCCAGTCAGCAGCTTCCTCTTTTGCAGATTCCATTGCTTTAACTAAGCTTGAATACCTCTCATCTAGTGAACTGCGACTGCTCTGCAAGTCTGATATCCGCTTCACATAATCATCAGCCAGCTTCTTCTTCTCATTGATAGCTTCATCATAACGCTTAATATATTGAGACTTGTTCTTCTCGCTAGCTTCTAGCTGCTTATCAAGCAATGCCATCTTATCCTCAATTGAGTGGCATTTCAAGTCTAGCACACTCTTTTCAGATCCAATTTGATCATTATGCCTCCTCACAAGGTCAAGTATTGGACCGTCCAAACTGAAGGTCAAGGAAAAAGATCAACATGTGAAACCTTAAAGCAAATCAAAAGAAAATATCAGATACAAACCTCTGCTGCAGAAATGTGGCTAATTTGCACCATTTCCCAGGGCCATTACAAGAAGCTTCGTACTCAGAAAGAAGGCCATCAAGAACCTGTAAAATATAATCACAAAAAGGTTGTTCACCTTAAATCATTAAAACAATGAAAATATCCTGAGATATACTTCTGAATATGAAGCTCAAGCAGAATTCATTTGCCTTGACAACAAACATACCATATGAAGCGCTGTTGGCATCTGATCTCAATGACAAGAAATATTAGACTTTGTCATGAAGGTCCCAGGAAATTCAGAAGGATTATAGTAAAAAATAAAGTAGATGGAGCATTTTGCACAACAGACCATTACTGCCTCTACAATTCATTCCCTTTGGTTTGAGTCCAAGCCATTTTTATGTCGCAAAAAAAATCATAGCAGCATTTTGGGGGTGAATAAGAAAAAAAAAAGAACTCCAAATTCTCCAGACATTTGGCAAAAACAAAAAAATTGGACCCCAATATAGTACTTTTGTTTGCTAGTAACATAAGACAAAACTCTCAGCAACTTAAAGCCCTCAACAAATGCCTACCTTCACAACTTTATCTGCATTTGAATCAGAAGCATGACAAGCTGCTCTTAGTCTTTTTTCCATGCTTTGTATAGCACTAGAACATTGCAAGTCTGCCTCCATAAATATGTTCCTTTTGTAATCCTGTATCCCAGTTGGAAGTAGAGCGCCGGTTATTCTGTATGAAGATTACAATTTGAGTAATTAGTTGAGTAAAAGCCTGCAAATTCTCCTTGATCAAAGGCACTACTGCAGCTCTAGAGGAAAATAAATAGCAAAGCAAGGCTACACCAAATATTTCACTCTAGTTTTCTAAATATTTATTACCTCAAATGCTTTTCTGAAGAATTTTTGCATAAGCTCTTCGTATTTCTTCCTTGCTGAAGCAATCCCCACAGCATTAGCATTAAATGCAGCCAGTGATTTTTGAACTGCTTCCTCATGTGCTTCCCTCAAAGCAACCTATAATTGTTGATATCAGATTATGACAGAAATAATCAAACAAATGGGATATGAGGATCGCTTACTTCCTCAGGTGGCTTTGAACGATCAAAAGTGGACATGTAACTATCTGTAGCAGTATCATATGCCCTTCGACACTCGGCTTCTTCAACACTCTGATGAACATGTCCAGACAATAATAAATTAGTGAATATATAGCATCGGACATTAAAATGACACTTCTTATAATGGCTTTTTGAGACCACAAGTTGTATTTATTCCCTTGCATATTTTCCGTATTCAATAAACAAAAAATTTCTGCAACTTGGAAAAGAAGCCAAACAAAATATTCAATTATATCATGGTTGTCACAACTAGACTGGACTGGCTAGTTGAATTGAAAAAACTGAGAACTGATCCAAAGTTCAGTCGGTTAGGCATTTAAACGGGGATTTGAAAACATGAAGAAAACAACCAGTGAACTGGCCATTTCAACTGCAAACCATTGAACCAATCACACTTTTTCTGGTTCAGTCAGTCCATTTTCTGTATGTGAGGAGCATCTAGAATGCAATAAGATTTTATCTTCACCACTCAATTTGAATGCGCAAAAAGCAACTGTTACACTACACCAGTTGTTTGAAAAACTTCTCTCCCTCTCACTCTCTGTGTGCACTCTTGCATGTGTGTATGTATGTGCGTGTGCACATATATGTATGAAAATTCTATTATAGGTATGTGAGATGCATATAGAATGCACCAAGATTTGAACCTCACTACTCACTTTGAACGCACAAGGAGCAATCATTACACTACACCAGTTGTTTGGCAAACTTCTCTCTCTCCCACTCTTTGAATGCACAAGGAGCAAGTGTATATATATATATATGAAAATTCTATAATACACCATATTTCAAAATCCATCATTAGTTTTTTTTTTTTACTTTAGTCCAAAATCCACATATGCAACCTTAATTCCTAATAGCTAAGTAAAAATACCTGGCTCTTATTCCTTTTCATAAGATCTTTGAAAAAGAAAATGTATGGGCTACTTTAAAAAATTAAAAAGAAAAACTTATGAGCTAATAATATATTTGTACTTAATGTTTTTGTGTAAATCATTTCTGTTCATTAATACAATAAATTATCTGAATTTTTAATATAATCCTATACATTAATTTGTAAAATATATATAATCAACCCTCTTATATATAAAAATTATAATGTTTATATCTAATATTCTATGTTACACATCAATATTAGATCTAATGAATATATAACAAAAATATATATTTTATTTATCAAAAGTATATATATTTCATTTGATACCATTTTGACCCCGGTTCAACTTGCTGAACCTTTAAACCCATGATCCTCTCAAATTTCTAGTTTGATAATTGGTTCAGTTTTTGACAACATTAGCTGTATGCAAATCTACCAATGTGTAAACTAGTTATACCATTTGAAAAGCAAAGCAGGGAAATGGAATCCAGAAAAAAAGGTCACACTTGACATCATGGAATAGAAAATATGGAACATGATAATTGGTCATAAACATAATCCAAAAGAAATTTCAGCCATTTGAATCTATCATATGGCTGCCTTGAGCTCTGTGATATATCTGCAGATTAGAAACATTGGATCTGCAATGCATAATAAATTGGGATGCAAATAAAATAGTGATTATGCACATACAAATAGACTTTTGAATCTGTTTTTGCAAAGAAAAAACAACATTGGTGGATCACACATCCTTCAGAATAAAAATTAAAGGTTGCATGCAAGTTTCCATACCCTGAATGGCTTCACTTCTCCAGAATCACAGAGTTCATCTTTCATTGCATCCCACAAAAATCGAAAATTGTGACATATTATTTCAACTTAAGGCTAGAACTTTTAGATTAATGGACTGCAGCTAAATGTTTAGAAGCTTTTTCAGCATGTATTATGTTTTTATGAACAATGGGCAGGATGCATTAAAAAATGACCTATCTGATAAACGAGCAATTTAAACATCACAAATCGAGTTATATGCACTACTTTTCTTTGAAAAGGTTAATTAGTTACCATATTCATAACCCACAACATATACACGAACTGAAGAAGCTTCTTTGAGCTTTGGACTGCCATTATACTTTCATAAATTCTGTTCCAGCTTCCTATAATGTAATTGAGTCTCCCTTGGGATGAAAGAACCACCAGTAAACTGATCAACCGTGATAGACAGAGTCCATATCAGGATACCAACCTGCCACGAGGATGATATCGTAGGCACTGCACCATTATTGAGAGCCTCCAAATAAGATTCAGTGATACCAACAAAAATTGGGCCTGTCAAGATTGTTGCACCAACTTGCTTGGGCCTTGTTCTCTCAAAAACAAATTTTGTCGATGCATCAAGCCCAGATCTGAATTCAGGCCTTAGTCTCTCTAACTGATGACAAAAGAAAAAACCTCAAGCACAAAAGATGTACAAGGAGGAGAAATAGCATAATTTGGCATAGATATATACAAATGCACAAAGAGAGAGGTGAGGCACTAACTGGTATTTGATCCAATCTCTGGAGATCATTTTCATTGTTCAAAGGCCTCACAAGTGTGAAGCATTCTCTATCTGGAAATGGAGCCCGGATAGAGTTTTGAATCTATTGAGTAAATTTCCATTAATTAGGCATCCAACATGGCAAATAAAACTAAAAACTCAGATGCTCAATAGATCCACTGGTCCGAGAGAAAATGAAGAAGAAGAAGAAGAATGTTGTCTACAAGTGACAAAAAGACAGCTCCTTTGCAAGGTTGTGTGTGTTGCATCAAATAAAACAGAGTGCAAACTGTGCAGAGGTAATCTATGAGTGCATTCACGTGCTGTTGTGTATAGGGCTGGATAAAAACAAAAGTGAACATATATCCAAATGTGGACTAATACTATATATTACCTCACTTTTGGCAGCTATATCCCTTCCACTGCCTTGAACTGGCCTTAATGCAAGCTCTAGGTAGTCAAGGGGTGTTATTTTCCTATTATCCTCAGCTAAATCCAAATAAAAATCCTGCGGACAAGAGATGAAGCTTTTAAAGCTTTTACCTTTTTACTCAACACGTAATAAGTTTTTAAAGATCTTGCTCACCAAAACATGGCAAAATAGTGACATGCCAAATAAGAACTAAGAAAACACTAAACATGATACCCTTAGGAGCCAAACGAAGATTGGCAAGAATTGTCCGAGTTCAGAAGCTGTGCTCTTTCCACCATAAGCTCTCACACGAATATGCTTTGTCATTTGAGTGACGAGAGAAATGTGATCAAGTGCAGCTTCATCTATACCACCCATCTGGGCTTGTCCATAAATAGGAAAATGACCAAAAAGATCCACACAAAGGGTGGGTAGAAAATGTTAGACACAAAATAATCATGACATTTGAGAAATCCATATTATGACAAAGAAAAAGCTTTAAAAAAATTAATAATGTTTTAATAAACAATGCTATTTGAGAGATCAAGGTCTCAGGATAAGTGGCACCAACCTGATTGTAAATAAACATGCTCGACAAAAGTACTGCTAAAGAGAATATCTGAGTTGTGTAGGTTCCATGTCAAAAAAGACAGACTGTAGATCAAGATAACATACTGATAAGATATTAACAAGAAATGTAACCAAACAGTTACTGCAAAGATTAGAAGAAGTAGCAGAAGGAAAAACAAGAAAGAAAAGTCTAGAATATCAATTGCAAGGATGCTAGATGAAGTAGCCAACTGCATGATAAAGACAATAAAATTTAGCAGTTATTCCTATTCAAGGAAAGAAACATACCGTTTGGTCATAAGCATCTATTCCTTCACTGTCTAACAGTAGAAGATTGTACGCAGTTCCATCAAGAGTAGTTCTCCTCAAGGGTGCACTCCACAACCAAAGCCCTTTCGTACATGGTCGATGAGTTGATGCCACTTGAAATCCACTACTCCTCCCAAGAAGCTAAAAATAAGCCCAAATACAACCCTTGTCAAAATAATTGAGATATCTAAAGAATAATAATAATATCCATCACTTCTTCAGGAAAAAAAAAAAAAAAAACATGTCTGAAGCAAAAAAGGGGGCAAAATCAGCATTGGATTCCCTGAGTCAGATACCAAAAAATCAATACCAAAGTTCATGCACCCTATGATGCAGCCATAAGCAACAGCTCTATCTAATCTCGAATATTTTGCAACTGATCTGAGTAAAGATCTAAATTTCATAGAATCTTTGAGATGCAAGATATTATTGTCTTATTGAAAAATTTCTCTGGGTTTGCATCACAGTATTTGTTTCACTATTAATATAAATATAATAGCAAAAAATCCTCACTCTCCTAAAAAAATTAAACTAAAAGACCATTAAGTATCCAAATGCTAATTAATTTGCTAAAATACAAATGCTTATTATTCCATTCATCTAGCCTTATGTTTCACAATATCACAGAGGACCTTTCTCCACAGTTACAAATCATCTTAGTGTTCAAATCCATTGCTTGGAGGCTCTATTAGAAGCTGAAATTCCACAAAAAAAAAAGAAAAAAAAAAAAGAAAAAACCACTGAAGTTAACACTAGCTTGGCTGTTAAAGTATTCATTCTGGCAAGGACAACATATTGGCAAAACTCTAGGCTCCTGGCATGGTATCAATTAACATTACTAGACAGATCTAATGCCACATTCTCAATCACCAACTAAGAGGGAGGAGATTGCTAGCTGCATCTTCCGATGAAATTTTCTCAACATAGCTCCTAATAGAAAAATCCATCCAAATAATTCTCTCAACTTACTCCCTTCACACAGATATCCTAGTTTCTCCAACTGGCTGGACCATGTGACTAACTTTTACTAACTATAAACTGGAATCAGAAGATTAACCTAATATTTGGTGTGTGGTGCATGCATAAGAAGTCTGTTGTAGGATAGGAGACAGAACAACCACGCTTGAAAATGCATATTAGTGATTGAGACTTAGCGACCATTCGTACTAAATGTTAAATGGACTGGCACCCCCCCCAGTAATTTGGCCTTTTCTTTTTTATAATTTACGTAGGAATTCTTGTGTCTGTGTCTATGGATTCAATTTGGGGATAGAAATCACCATGCCTAGTCTTTCAATCAACCATTTCATTAGAAACACTTTTGATTTTCACCTATATGATCTAATTATAAAAATTAAATTTGATTCTATTTTATAATAAATGACTTTAAGCATATTTCCAAATTTTGTGAGAACATTTTTAATAGAACGAGTAGAGAAGATGATAATATTAGTCACTCAAACCATGCAATATCGATTTACTTGTTAAAAATTACAAGTACCAAAATAAAACTAGCGTGCTTGTGGAGAGTCCCTATACCACGAGGTTGACCATGCATTTATCCCTTCTTTCTTCTTTCAAACAATCTCGTAGAAGTTCCTTTAAGGTTCAAGCGCACTCGCAGAACCATTCTAACTCACACCAGTCTCTCCACTATAGCCTACTCGAAATCTTGGTCCTGAAACCCTAAATCACCTCAATTTCACTTTCACTTTCCTCCATAAATTCCAGTAAAATTTCCTCAACAAATGCACAAACCCAAAAGTTCAGATTCTCAAGTACTCAAATAGCAAGAAAACCGAGACTTCTGATATTTCTCTTCAAACCGGAAAAGAAAAAGGAAAAAGAAAAAAAGAAAAAAAGAGAAATGCAATGCACCTGATTCAAAATGAAGCTCTTTCCCCGGCGAGCTCGACCACAAACCGAAGCGACGCCGATTGGCTCCCTGACGAGTTGGAGCGCAGCCACCGCCTCAGGATCCATCCGGAACTTCCCCTTCTCGTCGCAGTAAACCAGCCTGATCGGTCTCGCGGGTCCGGTCACCGGCGACGCCAATGGAGACTGCGACAACGATGGCGCGTAAGAAGAGAGAGGCGGCGAGGACTCGCCGCCGCTTTCCTTACCTCGGTTGAAGAACTCGAGAGCATCTCTCTGTTGTCGTCGTTCGGAGAGTGGCGGCGGCGGCGGCTCTCCGATCTGCTTTTTCGTATTCAACGTGTTCAGGGATGGCTTCCCCGTCGAAGCGCTCTGCTTCGCTCTCTTGCTCGTGAGTTTAAAGTTGGCCGAGGGAAGAGAGCACGCAGAAGCGGCTGTGGGTCCACCGTCGCCCTATCGAATAGAAAAACGAAAATGTTACTCTGAGTCCGTTCGTTTCACGCAAAGTGTCACTCTGATTTTTTTTTTAATTTTTAATTTTTAATTTTTTTTCATTTTCTAATCACAAATTTTGAAAAACTTAAGTCATTTTCTAGTGCTTAGAGAGCATTAGATAGCGAAAAATAAATAAACATACTCTCTTTGGACAGTCACCAAAAATAGAAACCGTTGTAACCATCTCTTTTCCATCTTTATTTTTCATTTTTCTCTTTTCAATTCCCTCTTTCTTTTTTTCCTTTATTTTTTTTCCTTTTTTCTTCCAGAATTTTATTTTTAAAATATTTTTTAAATTGTTAATATTTAGCATTTTGAAAAATATTTTCATTTATATTCACTTTTTATTTTATTAAGCGTAAAATGAGAGAAAAAAGGAGAGAGATAAATATAAGAGAGTGTTATATTAATTGTAATAATAATATAATTTTTTTACAATTTTAATTATATTATCTATTTTTTTCTTAATTTTTATCAATAATTTTAATTTAATTTTTCTTTTCTTTTTTTTTTTTCATCTTTTTTATCTTTTTTTTTCTTAAAATAAAATAATAAAAAATATCTAAAAACAATAAATAAAATTAAAAATAATAAATTTTAATAATTATAATCCTAAACAAACAAGTAACGTAAGAAAAATTATAATTTCAAACTAACGAGTAAAGTAAGAAGAATTATAATCTCAAATATATAAGTAAAGTAAAAAAAAATATAAATAGATAGATTAGTATGTTTAAATAATAATAATAATGCACTCAATAGATAAGTTAAACAAAAATAAATCTTTTAAGTTTAATTTCATATTTTGCTCTTTATCAATTTAATCCAATATAACGTGTTTAACATTTATCAATAATTTAAATTTAATATATTTTTTTCTTATTTTTTTCTTTTTATTTTTTTAACATAAAATAACATTAGGATAAAATTGAAAATAGCATATTTTGATAATTATAATTTCAAACAAATGAATGAATTAAGAAAAATTACAATTTTAAATAAACAAGTAAAGTAAAAAGGATTGTGATCTCAAATAAAAGAATAAAGTAAAAAAGATTATAAACGGATAAATTAATACATTTAAATAATAATGTGTTCAATAAATAAGTTAAATAAAAATAAATAAATTATAAAATAATAAATTAAAAAAATTAAATGATCTGATCTAATTTATTTAATGGTATTAAAATATCTTAAAAGACATGATTTAAAAACTTAAAACATGAAAAAAATTTAAGAATATTTAGAAAAATTGAATTAATTTTTAATAATATAAATCTTATACTCATTATTTAAAAAATACGAATTTAAGATATTTAAGAAAAGCATATATAATATATTTTATAATAAAAAATTAAAAGTAATAAATCCAATTGAACGTTAAAAAAGAAGTATTTCTTAACAAATTCTTCCGTTCTCAAAAAAGTAAAAGAAAAAATACTCTTACCTTTTATATTTCAAATGTTTGTCATTTTAGAAAGAATGTGTTTGGATTGGAAGAAAAGTGACGAAAAGAAAAAAAGTGAATGAAAATAAAGGGAGAGACAAAAGCATACTTTGAGCTTAGATAGCAACGCAAGGGAAAGAAAAAACAGATATAAATCGAATGTGGTTTAGTTTATATATTTTTAAAGATGAAGGAATAAGACAAAAAAAAAAAAAAAGATGGGAGCCCCACGATGGGGCATTTAAGTATGAAGGAATAAGAAAAAAAGCCAAAATTTTAGCCGGCTCCACCCAAAATGGCCCATACAAATCTTCCCCAACATATATGGAAGTAAAGATGCATAAATGCCCCTATTTTTTATTTTCTTTTATTTCCATCCTTGTGCTATTAATAATAAGGGTAGACCAACGATTTAGCAAATAAAAGATGTTACTTTTTGCTTCCATATCCAAAACAAGATATTACAATTTCTAACTATTTTCTTCTTTCAATTTCTACGCTACCTAAATAGAGTAATGCTATTCTTGCTAAATTAATGCTCGAATAAGTTATACGAATATACTAAAAAGTGAGTTAGAGCTAGATTATGAAAATTTTCTTTCGGTGTTTTTTATTTTGTTAAACTAAATATGTATGCTTCAACTAAAAAATTATATAGACAACTAATTAGACTAGCAAATGGAGACAAAAATTATTAATCATCTAGGCAAGTCAAAAGAAAATTAATTTTTTAACATAATTTTTTCTCTTAACTTTTATTTTTA